>CM069137.1:2343921-2591208 GCA_035221665.1 Okamejei kenojei
CTTGCTGCACCTGCATGCCTACTTTCAATTGACAGGTGTATCACAATGACACCCAGGGCTCGTTGCAATCAGCCCCCGTTTGTTCCTAATTCCCGTTTCACCATTCAAATAATAGTCTACTTTCCGTTTTTTGCCACCAAAGGGATAACCTCACAATTTATCACACATTATAGTGGCTTCTGCACGCATTTGGCCCTCTCTCTCCAAGTCCATCCAAGTCGCCTTGCAAGCCTCCTAGCATCCTTCCTCAACAGCGAACACTGCCCCCCAGCTTTGTGTCATCCGCAACTTCGAGATGTTTGCATTTCCCTCCGTCCAAATATTATATATAGTAGTAATTACGCTTGGGTCCCAGTACTGAGGCCTAGCGGCACCCCCACTAGTCACTGCCTGCCATCCTGAAAAGGACCCGTTCACTCCTAACTTTGCTTCCCTGACTGCCAGCCAGTTCTCTTCCACATCAATACAGATCCGCCAATACTTGTGCTTTAAGTTTGTATACTAATCTCTTGTTGTGTGAACTTTAGTGTCGAAAAGCCTCTGAAAGTCCAGATATAACACATCCAGCTTGCTTCGTCCTTATCCACCGCTACTAGATAGGCATCTCTCAAAATATTCAATAAGGATACGTCAGACATGATTCTTAACCCTTTTCATAAATCCATGCTGACTTTGTCCAAGGAGAGTTGCACCACTTTCGAGTAATGCACGCTCTGCTTATCCCAGGAGCGGAGTAATAAAGTGACTCACAGTTCCTCCCCCCAACTAACCGATGTTTGACTAGCTGGTCTGTAAGAGAGAGCCCCGTTTTCAGCTCTCGTCGCGCGTCCCTTTTTAAAAAGTGTGTTAGCTTAAGCTACCCTCTAATTACCTCAGGAACTATTCCAGAATCTAAAGATTTTGAAAAATTATCACTAAGCGCATCGGGCACTATTTCGGTGTGCGAGACTTTCCTTACAGTACCCGAGGATTTGCAGCCAATTGGCCCTGGGGATTTATCGGCATTTAATCATTCAATTTACCTATAACACCACTTTCCCAGCTAACCTGATTTCACTCAGTTCCTCCATCTTATTGGACCCGCGACCCCCTGCTATTTCCGGCAAATTTATTTATGTCTTCTTAGTGAAGACAGAACCAAAGTATACCCTACCCTAAAACCCTAACCTAACCTAACCCTAGACCCTAACCCACCTCTCCTCAGCCCTCGGGCCCTGGCATTCCCCTCTACTCTATCTCCCTACCCCCACAGCCCCAGTCGCACCAGCTTCTCATTTTCACATCCCTACAAACACTTACAATGGCTTGTTCCCTTATCACCATACTTTTTTTTTCGCATATCTTTCACTCATTGTTCCTTATCTCTCCACATCACCGTCTATATCTCTCGTTTCCTGATCCCTGACCAGTCTGAAGAAGGGTCTCGACCCCGAAACTCGCCTATCTCCTTCGGTTCCTTATATGCTGCTGCACCCCGCAGATTTCTCCAGCTTTTTTTGTGCAACCCTAGTTATTCCATTGGTCTGCCATGTCCTTGTTCCCATGATCAATCACCGTTTTCTGACTGCAGGGCCTACATTTGTTTCTAACTAATCTTTTTCGCTTCACATATCGATTAAAAACTGTTTGCAGTCAGTTTTGTTTCCTGACAAGTTTTTCTTTCATAATCCTTTTTCTCTTTCTAATAAGCCCTTTGTCCTCCTCTGATTGGACTCTGAATTTCTTCTCCCAATTCTCTGGTAGGCTGCATTCTCTAGCTAATGTTGTACCTCAATCTTTGCTATTGGATACGTATCCCCTGCGATTTCCCTTGTTATCCACGATGCACCACCTTCCCCTGATTTAATCTTTTTTGCCATACTGGGATGAACACTTGTAGTGTCATCCAATGCAGTCTTTAAATGCCTGCCATTGCATATCCATGAAATTGTGATGAAAATTCAGCCTCGAAAAAGCGAACGAAAATTCAGGACAACACAGGCGACGAAAATTCAATACGACACAGTCAGGATGCCAAAAAAGCGGCAACATTTCAGATGCAAAAGCAACAAAATTTCTGACGAGAAAGCTGACAATACATCATGACGCAAAATGCAACAAAATTTCAGCCTTCGATATTGATCAAATTTCAGCACAGAAAAGTGACGAAAGTTCAGCACACGCAAAACAAGGAAAATTCAGCCTGGCAAAAAAGCATGAAAATTCAGGACGGGAAAGGCGATGAAAATTGGAAAACACCAAAGCAATGTAAATTCATGATGCCAAAAGGGACGACAATTTCAGGACGAGAAGAGTGGACGAAACTTCAGACATAAAGTGAAGAAATTTTCAGGATGCATAAAGCGACGAAATTTCCAGGACAAATACAAAAGCAATGAAATTTTTTACGACATGAAAAGTGACGAAAATTCAGCCCGCCTAATCAGCAAAGAAAATCAGCATGTGAGAAGCGACAACATTTCAGCACATGAAAAGCTACGGGCGAAGGAAGAGTCAGTCAACACGATGCGTAGCGTGCGCGCAAATTCAGGCAGCAGGAAAAGTGACGAAACATTCAGGACGCAGAATGCAACTAAATATTCAGGACATGAAAACCAACGAAATTTTCAGCACACGCGAAAATGCGATGAAATGAAGCACCACACGCTAAAAAGCAACGAAAATTAAGCACGCAAAAAAGCGTCACAGGCGGGGGCGTTTCAGGATCCTAAAGCTGAAGTAATCCAGGAAAATGAAGGTTTATGCGTAAAAATGTTTAGCACAGCAAAAGCGACGAAAATTCAGCAAGGTGAAAACGAAACGACGAAAATTCAGCACAAGAAAAAGCGAACGGACGTCAGGACGCTAAAAGCGAAGGACAATTTCCAGGAGGGAAATGCGACAAAAATTCAGGAACGCAAATGCAATGATAATTTTTAGGACGTTAAATAGCATCATAATTTCAGCACAAGAAAAGCGACGAAAATTCAGCATGTGAAAAGCAATGAAAATTCAGCACGCAAAAAGCGACGAAATTTTAGGACACAAAATGACGAATTAATTTAATATGACGAAAACGATAACATTTCAGCACATTGAAAAGCGATGAATTTTCAGGACGCTAAAAAGGATGACAAATCAGGACGCTTGAAGCAATGATAATTCAGGACGCTTGAAGTGACGACAATTCAGGACTGATGCAAACGAAATGTCAGCACAATTATAACGTCGAGCGACGAAAATTCAGCATGTTAAAAGCAACGAAAATTCAGCAGGCATAAAGCAACAAAAATTCAGCATGCAAAAAGCAACGAGAATTCGCAACGCTAAAAGATGACAACATTTAGGACACAAAATGCGATGAAATTTCGGGAGGCGAAAAGTGAAAAAAAATTTCAGCTAACTGAACCGAAAGCCACGAAAATTAAGCAAGTGAAAAGCGACGAAAATGCCGCACTCGAGCGAAAAGGTGACGAAGCACGATGCGAAAAGCTACAGTAATTCAGGACGGGAAATGCGACATACATTTCGGAGCCAAAATGGGACTAAAATTCAGGGCACCGGGCGGAAAGGTATAAAAATTCAGGATTCGAAAAGGTACGTAAATTCGAGACTCTAAAACGGAGGAAATTTTTTGGATGTAAAAGGCGACAAAAATTCAGGATGGGAAAAGTAGGAAAAATTGGTTGTGAAAGCTACGTAATTCAGATGCAAAAAGGTAAAAAGAGCGTTCAGACGAGAAATGCAACAAAATTTCAGCTCACGATCCACGATAAATTTCAGCACAGGTAAAGTAACGAAAATACAGAATGTGATAAGAGACAAAAATTCAGCAAACGAAAAGCGATGAATATTCAGGTTGCAAAAAACGACAAAACTTCAGGACATCAAGGAAATGCCGTCAAGAATTCGACCGCAATGCAACTAAATTTCACACACGAAACGACGCAAAATTCATCCTGTGAAAAGTGATTTACATTTCAGCACAACGAAAAATGATCAAAATTCTGCACGCGAAAAGCAACGAAAATCAACCCACGAAAAGCACTATAACTTTCAAGACGAAAAGCAACAAAATCTAGGACGCATAAAGCGATAAATATCAGCACGCGATACGCAACGCAATTTCAGTCACATGAAAAAGTGATGAATCTCTACTCATCAGCATGTGATAAGAGGCGGAGCGAAAATTCAGCACACCAAACACGAAAAGCAAAGAACAATTAGGTACAAAAAGCAAACAAAACATTCAGGATGGAAATGCGAACAAAAATCAGGACGTCGAAATGCAATGAAATTTTAGGACATAAATATTACATAATTTCAGCACAAGAAAAGCGAAACGAAAATTCCTGCATGTGAATGCAACGAAAATTCTGGAGCAAAAAGCAAAACGAAAATCAGCCACACAAAAGCGACGAAAATTCGGACGAGAAAAGGAACGAAAATTCAGATGCGGAAAGCAAAAATGCGATGAAATTTGAGATACGAAAAAGCGATAAAAAGTTCAGTCACACTGAAAGCCCCGAAAATTCAAGCACGTGAAAAGCGACAATAAAATACAGCACTCAAAAGAGAACGAACCTTCAGGATGCGAAAAGCTACAATAATTCAGGACATTAAACGCGACATAAACATTTAGGAACAAACGTGCGCAGCGCGCGGGAGAGCAGGACGCGGAAAGGTATGAAAATTCAGTCAGATTCGAAAAGGGACGCAAATTCAGGACGCTAAAACGGAGGACATTTTTGGATGCAAAAGGTGACAAAATTCAGGATGTGAAAGTAGAAAATTGAGGATGCGAAAAGCAACGTAATTCAAGACGCAAAAAGGGAAAAAACTTCAGACATGACAAGCGACAACATTTCAGGCGCGAAAAGCGACAACACTACAGGACATGAAATGGCGACGAAATTTTCGCATCACGAAACGGCAACTTAAATTCATCCTGCATAAAGTAAGCGTAAATTCAGCGTGTAAATGACAGAAATGCAGGACGCATAAATAGACGAAATTGCCTACGCGTCAAAGTGACACAAATTTCAGCACAAGAGAAAAGCGACAAAAATTCAGCACGTGAAAAGTGTCGAAAATTCAGCAAACCGAAAAGCGGCCGAACCTTCAGTACGCAAAAATCTGAATGAAAAATCAGGACCAAAAAAAGCGACAAAAAATTCAGCACGTGAAAAGTGATTAACCTCAGGATGCGAAAAGCGATTAAAATGAAGACGCGAAAAGTGACGAAATTCATCATGTTAAAGCGACAAAAAATCAGGACGCAAAATGGTGCTGCGAGCGGGCGGAAAATTCAGCGACGAAACTTCAGCATGAATACCGATGAATTTCAGCACAGGAAAAAGTGACAAAATTTCAGACATTCGAAAAGGAGAAAATTCAGCATGCAAAAAGCAACGTAAATTTCAGCACGCAAAAAGCGACGAAAATCAGCACGCAAAAAGCGACGAAAAGTCAGTACGCAACAAAGTGAAGAAACTGCAGGTGGCATGAGTGACGAAATTTCGAGGATGTGTAAAGCGACTAAATTTCAGGACGTGAAAAGTGAAGAAATTTCAGCACATGAAAAGCGACGAAAATTCAGCCTGTGAAAAGCGATGAAAATTCACACGTGGGGTACTCGAAAAGCGTGACGAAACTTCAGAACGCAAAAAGCTACGAAATTTCACCATGTGAGACTCGCTGCAGTGCGCGCGCGGGCTCACACGAAAGCGATCAAACATTCCAGGATGCGAAAATCACAAACATTCAGGATGCGAAAGCGGCAAAACTTCAGGACGATAAAAGCGACAAAATTCTGGATGCGAAATGCAACAAAAATTAAGACGCGAAATGCAACTACCTTTCAGACGTGAAAACCGACGAATTTCAGCACACTAAAAGCGATGATAATGAAGCACGCAAAGAGTGACGGAAATTTTTAGGTAATGCGACAAAATTTTTGGAAACGTAAAAAGCGACAAAAATTTCTGGACGTGAAAAGCGACAAATTTCAGCAAGCAAAAGGCGAACGTAATTCAGCCTGCGAAAAGGATGAAAATTTCAAGCACTACGAAAGGGACGGACCCTTCAGGATGCGAAAAGCGGCGATAAATCAGCACGCGAAAAAGCACGATAACTTCCAGCACTCCAAAAGCGACCATAAATTGGACGCGTAAAGCGACACATTTCAGGACGAGAACAAGCGAATGAAACTTCAGGATGTATACAACGGACGACATTTCAGGACGCGAAAGCAAATGAATTTCAGCACGCAAAAAGAGATAAAATACAGCACCATGAAAAAGGACAAAAATACAGGAGCAAAAGGAGACGGAAATTTAAAACGTAAAAAGCAACATAAATTCTAGACGAAAAAAACGCGAAATTTCAGGACGAATGAGCACAACATTTCAACACGTATAAAGCACAACATTTTAGGAATGTGAACGCATGAAATTTCTGCATAGGAAAAGAGACAAAATTCAGCACGAGTAAAAGGAAGATAAGTTTCACATGCAAATGCGAACAAATATTTAGGACGCAAAAAAACACGAAAATTCAGATGCGAAAGCGATGAAAATTCAACACGACAAAGTTTTTTCAGTAGCAAAAAACGCGACAAAAATTTCAAGGAACGCATAAAGAGACTAAATTTAATGTATCGAGAAAAGCGACAAAACATCAGGTACGCTGTAAAGCAGAACATTTCTCAGGACGTGAAAACTACAACATTTCAGCACATGAAAATGCCGACGAAAATTCAAAATGCCATGAAGGCAATGTAAATTCAGGATCAAAAAGCTAACAAATTTCAGGATCTTCAAGCGGCTAATTTCAGCACGCATAAAGCAACAAAATTTCAGCACGGATTAGTGACGAAATTTCAGACTGCGAAAAGCAAGGAAAATTCAGCATGCAAAAAGTAATGAACGTTCAGGACACGAAAGGCAACAAAATTTAAAAATGCCCAAAGCAATGTAAATTCAGGATGCAAAAAGCGATTTCAGGACGCGTGAAGTGACAAAACTTCAGGACACATGAAGCGACGCAATTTCAGGATGTGAAAAGCGATGAAAATTCGAAATGTCAAAAACAATGTAAATTCAGGATGCAAAAGCGACAAAATTTCAGGAGCATAAAGCGAACGAAATTTCAGGACGAGAACATAGCGATAACTTCAGTTGCCGATGCCATGAAATTTTCAGGACGGCAAAAGCAAAGACATTTCAGCAAATGAAAAGCGACGAAAATTCAGCCTGCGTAATCGATGAAAAATTTTCCAGCACGCGAGAAGCGAACGAAAATTCAGCATGGAGGACCATCATTGTGTGCGAACCATTCATTGTGAACCTGGCTGATCATCCCCATCAATAACCCGTGCCTGCCTTCTCCCCATATTCCTTGACTCCACTTGCACCTAGAGCTCCTAACCTAAACTCATTCAGAATGCGAAAAAGCGACGAATTTTCCAGGACGCATAAATCGAAGGAAATACAGGACATCAAAATTTCATGAAAAGAAAATCGACGAAAATTCAGCCTGCGTAATTCGATGAAAATTCAGCACGGCGAGAAGCGACGAAAATTCACACATGAAAAGAGACAAAAATTCCAGGTCATGAAAGACGACGAAAATTCAAAACGCCAATAGCGACAAAAATTCTGGTCGAGAAAAGCGGCGAAATTTCAGGACGCATAAATCGACAAAATTTCAGCACGCATAATCGACAAAATTTCAGGGCACAATATGCGATGAAATTTCAGCACAGGAAAAGTGATGAAATTTCAGCACGCGAAAAGCAAGGAAAATTCAGCATGCAAAAAGCAACTAAAATGATGAAACTTCAGTGCGCAAAAGGCAACGAAAATTCAAAATATCAAAAGCAATGCAAATTCGGATGCAAAAGGAGTGAAGCAAAAAGCAGATGCGTAAAGCACGAAATTTCAGGACGAGAAAAGCGTCAAAATTTCAGGACTACATAAAGCGACTAAATTTCAGGAGGTGAAAACTGACAAAATTTAAAAAGCCAAAAGCAAGCAAATTCAGGATGCAAACGGGCGAATTTCAGCACATGAAATGCGCGCCGAAAATTGATCCCTGGCGCGCGAAAAGCGATGTCTAGCGCTGAGCACAAAAATTCAATTCGTGAGCGCTGCGCGTGCGCGAGACGAATTCAAAAACGCCAAACGCGACGTAAATTCTGGACGTGAAAACAGTGACGAAATTTCAGCATGTAAAAAGGCGAAGAAAATTTTTCCACCAAAAGCCCCTGTGTAAGGTCACAAAAATTTCAAGCATAATGCGAACGCAAAATTTAGACGAGAAGAGCGACGAAACTTCAGGACACATAAAGCGATGAAATTTCAGGATGTGAAAAGCAATGAAAATTCAAAACACCTAAAGAAATATAAATTCAGGATGTAAATTCCAGATGTATAATGCAACGAAATTTCAGGACGTCAAAAACGACGAAATTTCAGCACATGAGAAGCGACGAAAATTCAGCCTGTGTAAAGCGATGAAAATTCAGCATGCGAGAAGCGACGAAAATACAGCTCATGAAAAGTGACAAAAAGTCAGGACATGAAGGAAGAAGGAAAATTCAAAACGTCAAATGCGATGTAAATTCAGGACGAGAAAAATGACGAAATTTCAGCACAGGAAAAGTGATGAAATTTCAGCACGCAAAAAGGAAGAAAAGTATTGTATGCAAAAAGCGATAAAAATTTAGCACGCGAAAAGCACGAAAATTCATGACGCTAAGTTGACAAAAGTACAAAACGCCAAATGTCAGGTGCAAAAAGCGACTAAATTTCAGGACGTGAAAAGTGACGGAATTTCAGCACACGAAAAGCAAGGAAAATTCAGCATGCAAAAGCGACGAAATTTCAGCACACAAAAAGCGACGAAAATTCAGGATGCGAAAGGCGACGAAATTTCAGCACGTGAAAAGCGACGAAAATACAAAACGCCAAAAGCAATGTAAATTCAGGATGCAAAAAGGGACGAAATTTCAAGACACATAAAGCGACAAAAGTTCAGGACGAGAAAAGCGATGAAACTTCAGGACACATAAAGTGACGAAATTTAGCATGCAAAAAGGACAAAAATTTGAAACGCCAAATACAATGTAAATTCAGAATACAATAGAAAATTTCAGGGCGAACTGGCGAAGAAATTCTTCAGGATGCATAAAACGTGACATTTCAGGACGTCAAAAGCGATGAAATTTCAGCACATGAAAACGAACGAAAATTCAGCCTGCGAAAACGATGAAAAATTGAGCCTGCGAGAAGCGACGAACATTCAGCACATGAAAGTGACAAAAGGTCTGGACTGACAGGCGACAAAAATTCAAATGGCCAAAGCGGCGTAAATACTGGACTAAAAAACGCGACGAGAATTCAGGACATAAATCGCCAAAATTTTTCAGCACGCATAAAGCGACAAAATTTCAGCATGCGATAACGCGATGAATTAGCACAGGAAAAGTGAAAATTCGCACGCGAAAAGCGACGAAAATTCAGCACACAAAAGGTGACAACATTCATGAATCGAATGGTGACCGATAATTAAAAACGCTAAGAGTGGCATAAATTTTAGGACGAGAAAAATACGACTAAATTTCAGGACTGAAAAGCGACAACATTTCAGCACATGGAAAGCGACGAAATTTCACCTGTGAAAACCACAAAAATTCAGCATATGAAATGAGACACCTAGGCCTGTGAAAAGCAACGAAAATTCTGAGCACGAAAAGTGACGAAAATTCAAGCATGCAAAAAGCGAACGAAAATTCAGGACACGAAAGGCGACGAAAATTAGCACACGCAAAAAATCGACGAAAAATTCCCGTGGCGAAGGCGATGAAAATTCCAAACGCCAAAAGCAATGTAAATTCAGGATGCAAAAAGCGACGAAATTCAGCACGCAAAAAGTGACGAACATTCAGGACGCGTAAAGCGACGAAATTTCAGGACGAGAAAAGCGACGAAATTTCAGCATGAAAAGCGACAACAATTCAAAACGCCATAAGCAATGTAAATTCAGGATGCCAAAGCGACGACATTTCAGGACACGTAAAGCGATGAAATTTCAAGAAGAAAACATTGATGAAACCTGAGGACGCATAAAGCGACAAAATTTCAGGACTTGAAAAGCATGTAAATTTTTAGCAACGTATAATGCGACGAAATTCGATGAAATTTCAGCACAAGAAAAGCTAGGAATTAAGCACAAGATAAGCAAGGAAAGTTCAGCATGCAAAAGCGACAAATTCACGACGCGAAAGGCCGACGAAAATGCAAACGTGAAAACCTCAAGATGCAAAAAGCAACAAATTTTCATGGGGACGCGGTTAAAAAAAAAATCGCCGACATGTCCCCTGGACAAGAAAAAGCGACAATAAATTCACGACTACTGTAGCCGGCATGAAAAGCGATGAAAATTCAGCCTGCGAAAAGCCAATGAACAATTTAGCAGCGAAAAGTGACGAAAATGCAGCACATGAAAAGGACAAAAAAATTTCAGAACACAAAAGGGCGAACGAAAATTCAAAACACACCAAATACGACGTAAAATTCTGGAACGAAGAAAAACGACGGAATTTCAGGATGAAAAAACGACAAAAATTTAAGCACGCATAAAAGCGAGAAATTTCAGTAAACTGAATAACACGATTTTAATTTCAGCCAGAAATGTGACGAACATTTCAAGCACGCGAAAAGAAGAAAGTTTCAGCATGCAAAATGGCGAAAAAACGTTAGCCACGCAAATACGAACGAAAATTCATGATTCGCATGGCGACGAAAATTGAAAAACACGCCAAAAGTCAGGATGCAAAAAGCTACGAAATTTCAGGACACATAACGCGACAACATTTTCTGACGAGAAACGCGACATACTTCAGGACGCATAAAGTGACAAACTTTTGGACAAAAGCGACGTAGTTACAGCACAAAAAACGACGAAAATTCCAGAAAACGCCAAAAACAATGTATATCAGGATGCAAAAAAGCGAAGAACTTATCAGGACCATGTTAGGTCCCCCCCCCCTTCCCCGTCCCCCCCCCCCCCCCCCCCCCCCCCCCCCCCCCCCCCCCCCCTCTGGTGAATGTATGTACCCCCCCCCTTAACTCTTTTGTATCTCTCCTGAGGCATGCCCGAGGCTGGGAGTCAGGAATCAAGGGGTTAAGGGCTCCTGTACCCGATTGGCCAAGCTGCGTCAGGTGACGGGTGACTCACGGAAGCTTAAATACCAGAATTTCCCAGAATTCTCTGTTTCTTCGTCGACCCTGACTCATGAGCAGATGGTGGTTTGAACTGCAGGAGGCCTGGCCACATGGCATAGAACTTTGACATGACATGACTACATTTGTTAATTAATATTGAATGGGACAGATAAGGCTGACCTGAGGGTTTTCGTGTATTTTGTTTCAGGGTTATTTCCATTTAGGCAAGTTAGAGACTCTAGTTCGACGGCCCATTGCGAGTCGTAACAAGATGGGGGCTCGTCCTAAGCTTTGAGGACCCGAGACAGTTTTGGGTTTTTTTTGGTAGGCTTCTGGTGACTGAGGAAGTCTGTGTTGTGAGGTAACTGAGGGATTCTGTGTTGTGAGATTTTTTTTTCTCTTCCGTTTGTGGTAACTTTAGTGACCAGGGTTTGGCTGGTGGTTTGGTCCTACATTTGATATGGAGTTTAAAGTGCAGGAATTTACTGAGGCTCCTAGTCAGGAGTTGTTTGCTAAATGTACAAAGGAGCATTTGTGTATGCTGGCAGAGACCTATAAGGTGCCTATTGATAAACATTTGAAGAAAGAGGCTATAAAGTTGGAGTTATGGTCTGCGTTGGTGAGGAGTGGGGTATTGCCTGCTGGTGCAGACAGTCCTCTATCTTCGACAAAGCCTAGTCAGGAAATTTGATTGAAGGAGTTAGAGCTTGAAATGAAAAAGATGGAGTTACAGCTTGAAATGAAAAAGGAGGAGAGGGCAAAGAGAGAGAAAGAGCTCATGCTCCAATCAGAGCTTGAAATGAAAAAGGAGGAGAGGGCCTTAAGAGAGATAGAGCTCCAATCAGAGCTTGAAATGGAATGCCTTGAGCAGCAGGAGAAGGAATTGAATGCTTCCCGAGTTTCATCTAGGGAACGGGAGGTGTTTAAGGCCGCGGTGTTAGTAGATGAGTATCTATTGACTCATAAAACAAAGTTTGTTGGGCGATCCTATAGTTTTGGTGCACGGCCGTTTAATCGTGGTGGTGTCGACGGTGGCAGTGCCAAAGCTGTTTCTGTGCCTGCAAGGGTCTGCTCATTAATAAAGGGGGAGTTCGAGCTGATAAGGTTGACGGAGATTTCAGGACTAAGGAAGGGCCTGTGTGCTACTATTGTAAAAGGGAGCGGGCACATCTTACAGTCGTGTCCCGTCCTGCAAAGGAAAAATGCAAAGCCTGTGGCTTGGTGGGTCCACAAAGAGCACCTGTGGTTCCTGGGATGCCTGCGTCTGATGAGTGTAGGAATTATTCTGCGTTCATCACGAAAGGTTTTGTTTCTCTAGAGGATGGGGGTCATAGAGTTCCAGCATCCAGCTTGCGTGATACTGGTGCTACTCAGTCCTTTATATTGGATAGAGTACTGCCGTTTCCTGGGGAGTCATCGGTTGGGTCCAGTGTCCCTGTTAGTAGGATTCAGGTTGGAGGACATGGTAGTGCCTTTGCATACCGTGAGTCTCGAGTCCGAGTTGGTTTCAGGCCGGGTAATTGATGGGTTACGGCCGTGTTTTCCCGTTGCGGGAGTTTCTGTGATTTTGGGGAATGACTTGGCAGGAGGTAGAATTTTAATTGCTCCCGAGGTGACAGCTGTTCCGATGGTGCAGAGTCCTGATATATTGGCTATGCAGCATCCGACGGTCTTCACAGCTTGTGCTGTCACAAGGGCTATGGCTAAGAGCCAGGCAAAGTTTGAGCATGAAGTGGATCAGAGTGAGAGCATTTTTGGGGATCAGGATGATGGATCCTGTGTTGTGAAGAGTGTTTCTACATCTCAAGATGAGGTCTTGGCTGAAAATGTGCCGGTGTCGCTGTCACGTGACCGGCCTGGTTGAGGGAGCAAAAGAGTGATCCAGGTTTTATCGGATCTGTTCGAACTGCGCAGTACTGAGGGGGATATGGATTCCACAGCAAAGGGGTATTTTTCTGAGGGATGGCTTGCTGATGCGAAAGTGGTCTCCCTTGGATATGTCAGGGCAGGATGATTGGAGCGTGATTGATCAGTTTGTCATACCTCGTCGGTATAGGGACGAGATACTCTGTTGGCTCATGATGGACTTCTGGGTGGACATTTGGGGGTCAATAAGACGTAATGACCGTATCTTACGGAATTTTCTTTTGGCCAGGGTTGAAAAAGGACGTTGAAGCAGCACTGCAGGTGTTGTCACATTTACCAGGTGACAGGAAAGCCGAACCAATCGATTGTTCCTGCGCCTTTATATCCAATCCCTGTGGTCGGGGAGCCGTTTGAACGGATTCTAGTTGATTGTGTGGGTCCTCTACTCTCAGACAAGGGGGGGGCAACAAGTTTTTATTTGACAATTATGTGTGCGTTACCCGCTTTCCGGAGGTGGTCCCTTTGCGTAAACATTACTGCCCCTGCCATTGTGAAGTCTCTCACTAAAGTTTTTTTCATTGTTCGGTTTTGTCCAAGGTTGTGCAGAGCGACCAAGGTTCTAACTTCGTGTCAAAGGTTTTTGGTCGGGTAATGAAGTTGTTGGATATTTGAACATTGTAACTCCAGTGAGTATCATCCAGAGAGCCAGGGAGCTCTCGAGCGGTTTCACCAGACTTTGAAACCCCTGTTGAGGACTTACTGCCTGGAGTTTGCAAAGGACTGGGATGAGGGGGTTCATCTCGTTATGTTTAACGGTGCGTGAGGTCGTGCAGGAGTCTATAGGGTTCAGTCCTGCTGACCTGGTGTTTCGCGCATACTGTTCGTGGTCCGTTGATGGTCCTGAAGGAGAAATGGTTGCAGGAGAATTCAAAACGTAGTATTTTAGACCACGTCTGTACTTTTAGGTCTAGACTGCGGAGGGCATGCGAAGTGGCAATCTAGGATGGGGGGCTCGTTCGACGGGAAGGCTTCTAGTAGGAATTTTTCTCCAGGTGACCAAAGTCCTGGTGTTGTTGCCTATTCCTGGTTCCAGTCTGCAGGCTCGGTATAGTGGTCCTCCGTCAGTTGGTTAAGAAGGTTGGTGCAAGGGATTACGTTATTGGTACCCCTGATCGGAGGCGTAAGACTCAACTCTGTCATATCAACATGCTGAAGCAGTACCATGAGCAGGAGCAGGTACAGGTTGATGGGGAGGAAGCTGTGTCCTTCGGTTTTGTCTAAGCCGGTTTTGGCTGTAAGTAGTGCTGCCCCCATGACACGGGTGGTGATGTGTGTGAGGCACGAATGTACTGTGGCAGTGACGCAGGGAAAGCTGTGCAACTTTGAAGATTTGAAGTTGCTTCCCTTGGGTTTGTCTCATTATGTCTGGAAGTCAGCGGGATGATCTGCTTGCTTTGGTGGGGTCAAATGGGTCACTGTTCTCGGATGTGCCTTCTCAGACGCCTATGCTACAGCATCCAGTTGCTGAACCTAGTTGTAGTCCGTGGAGTTCTCCGTGTCTGCTGGCTACGAAGGCTAATGGGGAGGACAGGTTTTGCACAGACTTTCGGAGGGGGAATGGTGTAACTAAGCCGGATTGCTATCCTCTTCCACGGATGGAGGATTGCGGTGACCATGTGGGAAGTGCATCTTTTGTGTCTGTTGGACTTGCTAAAAGGGTATTGGCAAGTTCCTTTGTCACTGAATAGTTTCTTCCAAAGCTTATTCAGTATCTTTGAGTGGGGGTGTTAGGTACTTCCCCCCCCCTCTGGTGAATGCTATGTACTTAACTGCCCCTTGAAATGAAAAAGGAGGAGAGGGCCTTAAGAGAGATAGAGCTCCAATCAGAGCTTGAAATGGAATGCCTTGAGCGGCAGGAGAAGGAATTGAATGCTTCCCGAGTTTCTTCTAGGGAACGGGAGGTGTCTAAGGCCGCGGTGTTAGTAGATGAGTATCTATTGACTCATAAAACAAAGTTTGTTGGGCGATCCTATAGTTTTGGTGCACGACCAATTAATCGTGGTGGTGTCGCCGGTGGCAGTACCAAAGCTGTTTCTGTGCCTGCATGGCATAGAACTTTGTGTATTATTACCTACATTTGTTAATTAATATTGAATTGGGACAGATAAGGGCTGACCCGAGGGTTTTCGTGTATTTTATTTAGGCAGGCTAGAGACTCCAGTTCGACGGCCCATTGCGAGGCTGGCTGGAGCACTGTTATCATTGTTTATTAGTTTATTCTTGTCCTTGTCTGGGTTGTTTGAATCAGGTTTGAGTTTTAATGAAATAAAAGACTATTTTCTTGAAGTTGAACCTGGTTTTTGACTATGTTACGCGGCTCTGATGTAACTGCATTCGGGAGTCGTAACAACGCATAAAGCAACGAAATTTCAGCACGCATAAAACGATGAAATTTCCGCACGCGATACGCAATGAAATTTCAGCACAGGAAAAATGACGAAATTTCAGTACGCGAAAAGCAAGAAAAATTTCAGCATTCAAAAAGCAAGAAAAATTTCAGCATTCAAAAAGCGACGAAAATTCAGGACACGAAAATTCAAAACGCGAAAAGGATGCGAAAAGCAACAACATTTCACGATGCGTAAAGCAACGAAATTTCAGGACCTGAAAAGCAACAAGAATTCAAAACGACAAAAGCAATGTAAATTTAGGATGCAAAAGCGACAAAATTTCAGGACACGTAAATTGACGAAATTGCAGGATGAGAACAGCGATGAAACTTCAGGATGTGTAAAGTGACAAAATTTCCGGACGTGAAAAGCGACGTAATTTCAGCACGTAAAATGCGACGATAATTAAGCCTGCGAAAAGCGATGAAAATTCAGCATGCGAGAAGCGACGAAAATTCAGCACATGAAAAGTGACAAAAATTCATGACGTGAAAGACGACAAAAATTTAAAACACCAAAAGCGACAAAAATTCTGGACGAGAAAAGCGACAAAATTTCAGGACGCATAAAGCGACGTAATTTCAGCACGCATAAAGTGACGAAATATCAGGACACAATACGCGACAAAATTTCAGCACAACAAAAGTGACAAAATTTCAGCACGTGAAAAGCAAGGAAAGTTCAGCATGCAAAAAGTAAAAAAAAAATTAGCACGTAAAAAGTGACCTAAATTCAAGACGCGAAAGGCGACAAAAATTCAAAACTCAAAATCTCAGGATGCAAAAAGCGACAAAATTTCAGGACACGTAAAGCGACAAAATTTCTGGACGAGAAAAGCGACAATGCTACAGGAAGCATAAAGCAACAAAATTTCAGGATGTGAAAAGCGACGAAAATTTGGCACGCAAAAAACGGGGAAAATTCAGGACGCGAAAGGCGAAGAACATTCAAAACGCCAAAAGCAATGTAAATTCGGGATGCAAAAAGCAACAAAATTCAGCACGCTAAAAGTCCAAACTCCAAAGCCAAATTTCAAACACAAACTCCAAACACAAACTCCAAACACAAACTCCAAACACAAACTCCAAACCCAAACTCCACGCCCAAACTCCACGCCCATTCTCCAAAGCCAAATTCAAAGCCCAGACTACAAACCCGGACTCCAAACCCCCGGACTCCAAACCCGGACTCCAAACCCCGGACTCCATACCTCGGACTCCAAACCCCGGACACCCATGCCAACCTCCGGAGCACAATCTCCGGAGCCCAACCTCCGGACCCCAACCTCCGGAGCCCGAACTCGGAGCCCGAACTCGGAGACCAAACTCGGAGCCCAAACTCCAAAGCCAAACTCCAAAGCCAAACTCCAAACACAATCCAAACCACTAACCCAAACTCCAAACCAAAATTTCCAAACCAAACTGCAAAGCCAAACTCCAAACACAAACTCCCAAACTCCAAAGCCAAACTCCAAAGCCAAACTCCAAAGCCAAACCCCAGCTCCGAGCCCCAGCTCCGAGCCCCAACTCCGAGCCCCAACACCAAGCCCGGACTCCAAGCCCGGACTCCAAACCCAAACTGCAAACCCAAACAGCAAACCCAAACAGCAAACCCAAACTCCAAACACAACACCAAACACAAAACTCCCAATACAAACTCCAAATACAAAACTACAAACACAAACTACGGATTCCAAACCCAACTCCAAAGCCAAATTCCAAAACCAAACTCCGAGCCCAAACTTCCTGAGCCCAAACAACCCAACCCAAACTCCGAGTCCAAACTCGGAATCCAAACTCCAAACAAAAAATCCGAGCCCCTAACTCCGAACCCAAACGCCGCACCCCAACTCCGCGCCCCAACTCCGCGCACACAAACTCGGAGCCCAAATTCGGAGCCTACCCGAACTCCAAACCCGAACTCCAAACCCGAACTCCAAACTCAAACTTCAAACTCAAACTCCAAACTCAAACTCCAAACTCAAACTCCTAACCCAAACTCCAAACACAAACTCCAAACCCAAACTCCAAACACAAACTCCCAAACTGTCCAAACCCAAACTCCAAACACAAGCTCCAATCCGAAACTCCAAAGCCACACTCCAAAGCCAAAACACCGAGTCCAAACGGCAAGCCTAAACGGCAAGCCAACACTGGCGAGCTTAATTCCAAGCCCAAACTCCAAGCCCAAACACCGATCCCAAACACCGATCCAAAACTCCAAACCCAAACACCGAGCCCAAACAACCTACCAAAACTCCGAGCCCAAACTCCGAGCCCAAACTACTAAACCCCCAAACTACTAACCCAAACTACTAACCCAAAATTCGAGCCCAAATTCCGAGCCCAGACACCGAGCCCTGACTCCGAGCCCCCGACTCCGAGTCCCCGACTCCGAGCCCCAACTCCGAGCCCCAACTCCGAGCCCCAACTCCGAGCCCCAACTCTGAGCCCCAAATCCAAGCCCAAACTCCAAAGCCAAACTCCAAACCGCTAACCCAAACTCCAAACCAAAATTCCAAACCCAAACTGCAAACCCAAACTCCAAACCCAAACACCAAACCCAAACTCCAAACCCAAACTCCAAACCCAAACTCCAAACACAAACTCCAAACACAAACTCCAAACACAAACTCTCCTCAACACAAACTCGGATTCCAAACTCCGGATTCAACTCCAAAGCCAAACTCCAAACCCAAACTGCAAACCCAAACTGCAAATCCAAACAGCAAACTCAAACTGCAAACCCAAACACCAAACACAAACTCCAAACACAAACACAAACGAACAAAAAATCCAAATACAAACTACAAACACAAAACAATACGGATTCCAAACTCCAAAGCCAAACTTCAAAGCCAAACTCCAAACCCAAAACTCCAAACCAAAACTCCAAAGCCACATTTCCAAAAACCAAACTCCGAGCCCAAACTCCGATCCCAAACAACCAACCCAAACTCCGAGTCCAAACTCGGAATCCAAACTCCAAACAAACTAAATCCGAGCCCTAACTCCGAACCCAAACGCCACGACCCAACTCCGCGCCCCAATCGAGGCCCAAACTCGGAGCCCAAACAAACTAACCAAACTCCGAGCACAAACTCCGAGCCCAAACAATAAGACTAACCACAAACAGACTGAGCCAAACTCTGAGCCCGAAGTCCGAGCCCAAGCTCGAGCCCAAGCTCCGAGAGACCCCAAACTTCGAGACCAAACAACTAACCCCAAACAACTAACGCCAAACAACTAACCCAAACTCCGAGCCCCAACTCCGAGCCCCAAACTCCGAGCCCCAACTCCGAGCCCCATCTCGAAGCCCCAACTCCAAAGCCAAACTCCAAACCGCTAAACCAAACTCCAAACCAAAATTCCAAACCCAAACTGCAAACTCAAACTCCAAACACAAGCTCCAAACCCAAACTCCAAACCCTAACTCCAAAGGCACAACTCCAAAGGCAAACTCCAAACCGCAACTCCAAACCGAAACGCCAAACCGAAACTCCGAGCCCAAACCACTAACCCAAACTCCGAACCCAAACTCCAAGCCCCAACTCCAAGCCCAAAATCCAAGCCCTAATTCCCAGCCCCAACTCCAAGCCCAAACTCCAAAGCCGAAATTCAAACCCAAACTCCAAACTCAAACTCCAAACTCAAACTCCAAACTCAAACTCCAAAACTCAAACTCCAAAAACTCAAAACTCCAAATTCAAAATCTCATACTCAAACTCCAAACCCAAACTCCAAACACAAAATCCCAAACTCAAAAACAAACTCAAACCAAAAGCTCCAAACCAAAAACTCCAAAGCCACACAAAGTCCAAACAGCACGCCCAAAACTGCAAGCTTAATTCCAAGCCCAAACTCCAAGCCCAAACACCGATCCCAAAACTCCAAATCCAAACACCGAGCCCAAACTCCGAGCCCAAACTACTAACCCAAACTACTAACCCAAACTACTAACCCAACTCCGAGCCCAAATTCCGAGCCCAGACTCCGAGCCCAGACTCGAGCCCCAAATCTCTCGAGCCCCAACTCCCGAAGCCCCCAACTCCGAGCCCCAAATCCAAGCCCAAACTCCAAAGCCAAACTCCAACCCAAAACTCCAAACCCAAACTCCAAACCGCTAACCCAAACTCCAAACCAAAATTCCAAACCCAAACTGCAAACCCAAACTGCAAACCAAACACCAAACCAAACTCAAACACAAACTCCAAACACAAAACTCCGGATTCCAAATACTCCGGATTCCAAACTCCGGTCCAAACTCCGGATTCAAACTCCAAAGCCAAACTCCAAAGCCAAACTCCAAAGCCAACTCCAAAACCAAACTCCGAGCCCAACAGAACCAACCCAAACTCAGAGTCCAAACTCCAAAAAAAACAAAAAAATCCGAGCCCAAACTCCGAGCCCAAACAACTAACCCAAACGCCGCGCCCCAACTCGGAACCCAAACTCGGAGCCCAAACCCGAACTCCAAACCCGAACTCCAAACCCGAACTCCAAACCCGAACTCCAAACTCGAACTCCAAAGCCAAACTCCAAAGCCAAACTCCAAACCAAATTTCCAAACCCAAACTGCAAACCCAAACTCCAAACACAAACTCCCAAACACAAACTCCCAAACTCTGAACCCAAACTCCAAACACAAGCTCCAAACCGAAACTCCAACCGAAACACCAAAGCCACACTCCAAAGCAAACTCCGAGTCCAAAACTCCGAGTCAAAACTCGAGCCCAAACGCCGAGCCCAAACTCCAAACCCAAACTCCAAACCCAAACTCCGAGCCCAAACTCCGAGCCCAAACTCCGAGCCCAAACTCGAGCCCTAACTCCGAGCCAAACTCCGAGCCCAAACTCCGAGCCCAAACTCCATGCCCAAAACACCAAGCCCCAACTCGAAACCCAAACTCCGAGCCCAAACTCCGAGCCCAAACTCCATGCCCAAACTCCATGCCCCAAACTCCATTGCCCCAAAACCAAGCCCCAACTCCAAAGCCCCAACATCAAGCCCAACACCAAGACACAACTCCAAGCCCCAACTCCAACCCCGACTCCAAACCCAAACTCCATGCACCAACTCCAAGCACCAACTCCAAAGCCCAACTCCAAGCCCCAACTCCAAACCCCCTCGAAGCCCAAACTCCAAGCGCAAATAGCCCAAACTCTAAGCCCCTAACTCCAAGCCCAAACCCCAAGCCCAAACTCCAAGCCCCAACTCCAAGCCCCATCTCCAAGCCAGAACTCCAAATCCGAACTCCAAAGACGAACTCCAAAGACGAACTCCAAAGACAAACTCCAAAGACAAAACTCCAAAGCCGAACTCCAAAGCCGAACTCCAAACCAAATTCTAAACCAAAACTCCAAACAAAACTCCAAACCAAAACTCCAAAGCCAAACACCAAAGCCAAACTCCAAATCTAAATTCAAAACCCAAACTCCAAAGCCGAACTCCAAAGCCGAACTCCAAGCCCAAACTCCGAGCCCCAGCTCCGAGCCCGAACTCCGAGCCACAACTCCGAGCCCCAGCTCCGAGCCACAACTCCGAGCCCCAGCTCCGAGCCACAACTCGAGCCCAGCTCCGAGCCCCACAACTCCGAGCCCCAGCTCCGAGCCACAACTCCGAGCCACACAATTTGGAACCCACAACTCACAGTCACAACTCCGAGTCCAAACTCCAAGCCCCAACTCCAAGCCCCAACACCAAGTCCCAACTCCAAGCCTCAACTCCAAACTCCAAACACCAAACTCCAAGCCCCAACTCCAAGCCCCAACTCCAAGCCCCAACTCCAAGCCACAACTGCAAGCCCCAACTGCAAGCCCCAACTCCAAGCCCCAATACCGAGCCCCCACCTCCGAGCCCCAACTCCAAAGCCAAACTCCAAACCGCTAACCCAAACTCCAAACCAAAATTCCAAACCCAAACTGCAAACACAAGCTCCAAACACAAGCTCCAAAGCCAAACTCCAAAGCATACTCCAAAGCCAAAACTCCAAAGCCAAACTCCAAACCGCTAAACCCAAACTCCAAACCAAAATTCCAAACCCAAACTGCAAACACAAGCTCCAAACACAAGCTCCAAAGCCAAACTCCAAAGCCATACTCCAAAGCCAAACTCCAAAGCCAAACTCCAAAGCCAAACTCCAAAGTCGAAACTCCAAACCGAAACTCCAAACCGAAACTCCAAACCGAAACTCCAAACTGAAACTCCAAAGCCACACTCCAAACCCAAAATCCGAGTCCGAACTGCAAGCCCAGAATCCAAGCCCAGAATCCAAGCCCAGGCTCCAAGCCCAGGCTCCAAGCCCAGGCTCCAAGCCCAGGCTCCAAGCCCAGACTCCAAGCCCTGACCAAGCCCAGACTCCACACCCAGACTACAAGCCCAGATTCCAATCCCAGAATCCAAGCACAGACTCCAAGCCCAAACTCCAAACCCAAACTCCGAACCCAAACTCGAAACCCAAACTCGAAACCCAAAAGCCAAACCCAAAATCCAATCCCATACTCCGAGCCCAAACTCCGAGCCCAAACAACTAACCCGAACTCCGAGCCCTAAGTCGAAACCCAAAGTCGAAACCCAAACTCCGAGGCCCAACTCCGAGGCCCAACTCCGAGGCCCAACTCCGAGGCCAAACTCCGAGGCCCAACTCCGAGGCTACTCCGCGCCCCAACTTCGAGCCCACAACTCACAGTCGCAACTACGAGTCCAAACTCCAAGCCCCAACTCCAAGCCCCAACACCAAGTCCCAACTCCAAGCCCCAACTCCAAGTCCCAACACGAAACTCCAAACCACAAACTCCAAACTCCAAATTCCAAGCCCCATCTCCAAGCCCCAACTCCATGCCCCGACTCCGCGCTTCAACTCCAAGCCCCAACATCACGCCCCAACACCAAGACCTAACACCAAGCCCCAACTCCAAGCCCAAACTCCCAAACCCCCTCAAAGCCCAACTCCAAGGCCCAATCTAGCCCAAACTCCAAACACCGCCCCCAACTCCAAGCACAAAACTCTGAGTCAAACTCCGAACCCGGAATCCGAGCCCGGACTCCGAGCCCGAACTGCCAAACCCGAACTGCAAACTCCGGATTCCCAAACTCCAAAGCCAAAAACTCCGAACCCAAACTCCAAAGCCGCGAGCCCCGACTCCCGAGACCCCGACTCTGAACCCCGACTGCAAACCCGAACTGCAAACCCGAACTGCAAACCCGAACTACAAACTCCAGATTCCCAAACCCCGGATACCCAAACTCCAAAGCCACACTCCAAAGCCACACTCCAAATCCCCTCGAAGCCCAAACTCCAAACCCAATCTAGCCCAAACTCCAAACACCGCCCAACTCGAGCACAAACTCTGAG
Organism: Okamejei kenojei; assembly: GCA_035221665.1. Taxonomy (NCBI): domain Eukaryota; kingdom Metazoa; phylum Chordata; class Chondrichthyes; order Rajiformes; family Rajidae; genus Okamejei; species Okamejei kenojei. The sequence continues at coordinate 2,366,798 of CM069137.1, forward strand.
TCAAAACTCCGAGCCCGGACTCCGAGCTCGGACTCCGAGCCCAAACTCCGAGCCCGAACTGCAAACCCGAACTGCAAACTCCGGATTCCCAAACTCCAAAGCCAAACTCCGCACCCAAACTCCAAAGCCCTGACTCCGAGCCCCGACTCCGAGCCCCTACTCCGAGCCCCGACTGCAAACCCGAACTGGGAACCCGAACTGCAAACCCGAACTACAAACTCCAGATTCCCAAACCCCGGATACCCAAACTCCAAAGCCACACTCCAAAGCCACACTCCAAAGCCACACTCCGAGCCCAAGCTCCGAGCCCAAGCTCCGAGCCCAAACAACTAACCAAAACAACTAACCCAAACAACTACCCCAAACTCCGAGCCTCAACTCCGAGCCCCAACTCCGAGCCCCAACTCCGAGCCCCAACTCCGAGCCCCAACTCCGAGCCCCAACTCCAAAGCCAAACTCCAAAGCCAAACTCCAAACCGCTAACCCAAACTCCAAACCAAAATTCCAAACCCGAACTGCAAACACAAGCTCCAAAGCCAAACTCTAAAGCCAAACTCCAAAGGCAAACTCCAAAGGCAAACTCCAAACCGAAACTCCAAAGCCACACTCCAAAGCCACACTCCAAAGCCACACTGCGAGCCCAAACTCCGAGCCCAAACTCCGAGCCCAAACTCCAAACCAAACTCCAAACCCAAACTCCGAGACCAAATTCCGAGACCAAACTCCGAGCCCAAACAAATAACCCCAGACTCCGAGCCCAAACTACGAGCCCAAACTCCGAGCCCAAACTCCAAACCCTAAACAAACTAACCCAAACAACTAACCCAAACTCCGAGCCCAAACTCCGAGCCCAAACTCGGAGCCCAAACAACTAACCCAAACTCTGAGCCCAAACTCTGAGCCCAAAGTCCGAGCCCAAGCTCCGAGCCCAACTTCGAGCCCAAACAAAAATAACCCAAACAACTAACCAAACTCTGAGCCCCAAACTCCGAGCCCCAACTCCGTAGCCCCAACTCCGAGCCCCAACTTGAGCCAACTCCGAGCCCATCTCGAAGCCCAACTCCAAAGCCAAACTCAAACCGCTAAACCAAACCGCTAACCCAAACTGCAAACTCAAACTCAAACACAAGCTCCAAACCCTAACTCCAAAGTCAAACTCCAAACCGCAACTCCAAACGAAACTCCGAGCCCAAACTCCAAACCCCCCCAATCTCCAAAACCCAAACTCCGAACCCAAACTCCAAAGCCCAACTCCAAGCCCAAAATCCAAGCCTAATTCCCAGCCCCAATCTCCAAGCCCAAACTCCAAAGCTGAAATTCAAATCTGAAACTCCAAAAACCGAACTCCAAAACCGAACTCCAAACCCAAACTCTATAACCCAAACTCTAAACCAAACTCCAAAACCAAACTCCAAACCAAACTCTAAACCCAAACACTAACCCAAACTCTAAACCCAAACTCTAAACCCAAAACTCTAAACCCAAACTCCACAAGCCAAACTCCAAAGCCAAACTAACAAACCGCTAACCCAAAACTCCAAACCAAAATTCCAAACCCAAACTGCAAACCCAAACTGCAAAACAAGTCCCAAACTTCAAACCCAAGCTCCAACCGCAAGCTCCGAGCCCCAACCCGAGCCCAACTCCGAGCCCCAACTCCTAAGCGCTAAACCAAATTGCAAACCAAACTGCAACCCAAAACTGCAAACCAAACTCCAAACACAAGCTCCAAACCCAAAACTCAAAGACAAACTCCAAAGCCACACTCCAAAGCCACACTCCAACGCCAAACTGCGAGTCCCAACTGCGAACCAGACTGCGAGTCCAAACTGCGAGCCCAAACTGCAAGCCCAAACTGTGAGCCCAAACAACTAACCCAAACTCTGAGTCCCAACTCCGAGCCCCAACTCCGAGCCCCAACTCCGAGCCCCAACTCCGAGCCCAAACTCCGAGCCCCAACTCCGAGCCCAAACTCCGAGCCCCAACTTCGAGCCCAAACTCCGAGCCCAAACTCTGAGCCCAAACTCCAAAGCCAAACTCCAAACCGCTAACACAAACTCCAAACCAAAATTCCAAACCCAAACTGCAAACCCAAACTCCAAACACAAGCTCCAAACCCAAACTCCAAACGCAAACTCCAAGACCAAACTCGAAACCCAAACAACTAACCCAAACTCCAAGCCCAAACTCCGAGCCCAAACTCCGAGCCCAAACTCCGAGCCCAATTCCGAGCCCCAACTCCGAGCCCCAACTCCGAGCCCCAACTCCAAAGCCAAACTCCAAACCGCTAAACCAAACTCCAAACCAAAATTCCAAACCCAAACTGCAAACCCAAACTCCAAACACAAGCTCCAAACACAAGCTCCAAACCCAAACTCCAAAGCCAAACTCCAAAGGCAAACTCCAAAGGCAAACTCCAAAGGCAAACTCCAAAGGCAAACTCCAAACCAAAACTCCAACCGAAAACTCCAAAACCGAAACTCCAAATCGAAACTGCCGAGCCCAAACTCCAAGCCAAACTCGAAAACCCAAAACAACTAACCCAAACTCCAAACCCAAACTCCAAACCCAAACTCCGAGACCAAATTTCCGAGACCAAACTCCGAGCCCAAACAAAATAACCAGACTCCGAGCCCAAACTACGGAGCCCAAATTCGAGCCAAACTCAAAACCCAAACAACTAAACCAAAACAAACTAAACCCAAACTATGAGCCCAAACTCGAGCCCAAACGAAACCAACAAACAACTAACCCAAACTCCGTGCCCAAACTCCGAGCCCAAACTCCAAGCCCAAACAACTAACCCAAACTCTGAGCCCAAAGTTCCGTGCCCAGCTCCGAAGCCCAAGCTCCGAGCCAAACCAAACTTCGAGCCCAAACAATCTAACCAACAAACAACTAACCCAAACTCTGAGCCCAACTCCGAGCCCCAACTCCGAGCCCCAACTCCGAGCCCCAAACTTCGAGCCACAAACTCCGAGCCCCAACTCGAAGCCCCAACTCCAAAGCCAAACTCCAAACGCTAAACCAAACCGCTAACCAAACTGCAAAACTCAAAACTCCAAACACAAGCTCCAAACCCTAACTCCAAAGTCAAACTCCAAACCGCAACTCCAAACGAAATCTCCGAGCCCAAACTCCAAACCCAAACTCCAAACCAAAACTCCGAACCAAACTCTAAACCCAAACTCTAAACCCAACTCCAAACCCAAACTCCAAACCCAAACTCCGAACCCAAAATCCGAACCCAAACCTCCAAGCCCCAACTCCAAGCCCCAAAATCCAAGCCCTAATTTCCCCAGCCAACCCCAGCCCCAAAACTCCAAAGTGAAATTCAAACTGAACTCCAAACCCGAACTCCAAACCCGAACTCAAACCCGAACTCCACCCAAACTCTAAAACCAAACTCCAAACCCAAACTCCAACCCAAACTCAAACAAACCCAACTCTGACCCAAACTCTAAAACCCAAACTCTAAACCCAAACTCTAAACCAAACTTCTAAAGCCTAACTCCAATGCCAAACTCCAAAGCCAAACTACAAACCCGCTACCCCACCCAAACTCCAAACCAAAATTCCAAACCCAAACTGCAAACCCAAAACTGCAAACACAAAGTCCCAAACTTCAAAACCCCAGCTCCAACGCAAGCTCGAGCCCCAACCCCGAGCCCCAACTCCGAGCCCTAACTCCTAAGCGCTAAACCAAATTGCAAACCCAAACTGCAAACCCAAACTGCAAACCCAAACTCCAAACACAAGCTCCAAACCCAAACTCCAAAGCCAAACTCCAAAGCCACACTCCAAAGCCACACTCCAACGCCAAACTGCGAGTCCAAACTGCGAGCCCAGACTGCGAGTCCAAACTGCGAGCCCAAACTGCAAGCCCAAACTGTGAGCCCAAACAACTAACCCAAACTCTGAGTCCCAACTCCGAGCCCCAACTCCGAGCCCCAACTCCGAGCCCCAACTCCGTGCCCAACGAACCCCACTCCGAGCCCAAACTCCGAGCCCAAACTCCGAGCCCAAACTCCGAGCCCAAACTCCGAGCCCAAACTCCAAAGCCAAACTCCAAACCGCTAACACAAACTCCAAACCAAAATTCCAAACCCAAACTGCAAACCCAAACTCCAAACACAAGCTCCAAACACAAGCTCCAAACGCAAACTCCAAGCCAAACTCCAAAGGCACACTCCAAAGGCAAACTCCAAAGCCAAATCCAAAGGCATAACTCCAAACCAAAACTCCAAACCGAAACTCCAAACCGAAACTCCAAATCCAAAACTCCGAGCCCAAACTCCGTGCCCAAACAACTAACCAAACTCTGAGCCCAAAGTCCGGACCAAGCTCCGAGCCCAAGCTCCGAGAGCCCAAAAACTTCGAGCCCAAACAACTAACCCAAACAACTAACCCAAACTCTGAGCCCCAACTCCGAGCCCCAACTCCGAGCCCCAACTCCGAGCCCCAACTCCGAGCCCCAACTCCGAGCCCCAACTCGAAGCCCCCAACTCCAAAGCCAAACTCCAAACCCGCTAAACCAAACCCGCTATCCCAAACTGCAAACTCAAACTCCAAACACAAGCTCCAACCCTAACTCCAAGTCAAACTCCAAACCGCAACTCCAATCGAAACTCCGAGCCCAAACTCCAAACCCAAACTCCAAACCCAAACTCCGAACCCAAACTCCAAGCCCCAACTCCAAGCCCAAAAATCCAAGCCTAATTCCCAGCCCAACTCCAAGCCCAAAACTCCAAAGCTGAAATTCAAATCTGAACTCCAAACCGAACTCCAAACCGAACTCCAAACCCAAACTCCAAACCCAAACTCTAAACCCAAACTCCAAACCCAAACTCCAAACCCAAACTCTAAACCCAAACTCTAAACCCAAACTCTAAACCCAAACTCTAAACCCAAACTCTAAACCCAAACTCCAAAGCCAAACTCAAAGCCAAACTACAAACCGCTAACCCAAACTCCAAACCAAAATTCCAAACCAAACTGCAAACCCAACTGCAAACACAAAGTCCAACTCCCCCCCCCCACCCCACCCCCCAGCTCCAACCGCAAGCTCCGAGCCCAACCCCGAGCCCCATCTCCGAGCCCCAACTCCTAAGCGCTAAACAAATTGCAAACCCCAAACTGCAAACCAAACTGCAAACCCAAACTCCAAACACAAGCTCCAAACCCAAACTCCAAAAGCAAACTCCAAAGCCACACTCCAAAGCCACACTCCAACGCCAAACTGCGAGTCCAAACTGCGAGTCCAAACTGCGAGTCCAAACTGCGAGCCCAAACTACAAGCCCAAACTGTGAGCCCAAACAACTAACCCAAACTCTGAGTCCCAACTCCGAGCCCCAACTCCGAGCCCCAACTCCGAGCCCCAACTCCGAGCCCCAACTCCGAGCCCCAACTCCGAGCCCAAACTCCGAGCCCAAACTCCGAGCCCAAACTCCGAGCCCAAACTCCAAAGCCAAACTCCAAACCGCTAACACAAACTCCAAACCAAAATTCCAAACCCAAACTGCAAACCCAAACTCCAAACACAAGCTCCAAACCCAAACTCCAAACGCAAACTCCAAGACCAAACTCGAAACCCAAACAACTAACCCAAACTCCAAGCCCAAACTCCGAGCCCAAACTCCGAGCCCAAACTCCGAGCCCCAATTCCGAGCCCCAACTCGAGCCCCAAAATCCTCCGAGCCCCAACTCGTGCCCCAACTCCAAAGCCAAACTCCAAACCGCTAAAACCAAACTCCAAACCAAAATTCCAAACCCAAACTGCAAACCCAAACTCCAAACACAAGCTCCAAACACAAGCTCCAAAGCCAAACTCCAAAGCCAAACTCCAAAGGCCAAACTCCAAAGGCAAACTCCAAAGCCCAAAACTCCAAAGGCAAACTCCAAACCAAAAACTCAAACCGAAACTCCAAAACCGAAACTCCAAATCGGAACTCCGAGCCCAAACTCCAAGCCCAAAACTCGAAACCCAAACAACTAAACCAAAACTCCAAACCCAAACTCCAAACCAAACTCGAGACCAAATTCCGAGACCAAACTCCGAGCCCAAAACAAATAACCCAGACTCCGAGCCCAAACTACGAGCCCAAATCCGAGCCCAAATCCAAACCCAAACAACTAACCCAAAACAACTAACCCAAACTATGAGCCCAACTCCGAGCCCAATCGAAACCCAAACAACTAACCCAAACTCCGAGCCCAAACTCCGAGCCCAAACTCCAAGCCCAAACAACTAACCCAAACTCTGAGCCCAAAGACCGAGCCAAGATCCGAGCCCAAGCTCCGAGCCAAACTTCGAGCCCAAACAACTAACCCAAAACAAATACCCAAACTTCTGAGCCCCAACTCCGTGCCCCAACTCCGAAAGCCCCACTCCGAGCCCATCTTAGAGCCCACAACTCCGAGCCCCAACTCGAGCCACAACTAGCCCCCCCAACTCCAGCCCCAATCCAAAGCCCAAACTCCAAACCGCTAAACCAAACCGCTAACCCAAACTGCAAACTCAAACTCCAAATCACAAGCTCCAAACCCTAACTCCAAAGTCAAACTCCAAACCGCAACTCCAACCGAAACTTCGAGCCCAAAACTCCAAACCCAAACTCCAAACCCAAACTCCGAACCCAAACTCCAAGCCCCAACTCCAAGCCCAAAATCCAAGCCCTAATTCCCGCCCCCCCAACTCCCCCAAGCCCAAACTCCAAAAGCTGAAATTCAAACCTGAACTCCAAACCCGAACTCCAAACCCGAACTCCAAACCCAAACTCTAAACCAAACTCCAAACCAAACTCCAAACCCACAATCTAAACCCAAACTCTAAACCCAAACTCTAAACCCAAACTCTAAACCCAAACTCTAAACCCAAACTCCAAAGCCAAACTCCAAAGCCAAACTCCAAACCGCTAACCCAAACTCCAAACCAAAATTCCAAACCCAAACTGCAAACCCAAACTGCAAACACAAAGTCCCAAACTCCAAACCCAAGCTCCAACCGCAAGCTCCGAGCCCCAACCCCGAGCCCCAACTCCGAGCCCCAACTCCTAAGCGCTAAACCAAATTGCAAACCCAAACTGCAAACCCAAACTGCAAACCCAAACTCCAAACACAAGCTCCAAACCCAAACTCCAAAGCCAAACTCCAAAGCCACACTCCAAAGCCACACTCCAACGCCAAACTGCGAGTCCAAACTGCGAACCCAGACTGCGAGTCCAAACTGCGAGCCCAAACTGCAAGCCCAAAACTGTGATCCCAAACAACTAACCCAAACTCTGAGCCCAACTCCGAGCCCCAACTCCGAGCCCCAACTCCGAGCCCAACTCCGAACCCCCAACTCCGAGCCAAACTCCGAGCCCAAAACTCCGAGCCCAAACTCCGAGCCCAAACTCCAAAGCCAAACTCCAAACCGCTAAACACAAACTCAAACCAAAATTTCCAAACCCAAACTGCAACCCAAACTCCAAAACACAAGCTCCAAACACAAGCTCAAAGCCAAAACTCCAAAGCCAAACTCCAAAGGCAAACTCCAAAGGCAAACTCCAAAGGCAAACTCCAAAGGCAAACTCCAAACCAAAACTCCAAACCGAAACTCCAAACCGAAACTCCAAATCGAAACTCCGAGCCCAAACTCCGAGCCCAAACTCGAAACCCAAACAACTAACCCAAACTCTGAGCCCAAACTCCGAGCCGAAACAACTAACCCAAATTCCGAGCCCAAACTCCAAGCCCAAACTCCAAGCCCCAACTCCAAGCCCAAAATCCAAGCCCAAATTTCCAGCCCCAACTCCTAGCCCAAACTCCAAAGCCGAAATTCAAACCCGAACTCCAAACCCGAACTCCAAACCCAAACTCTAAACCCAAACTCCAAAGCCAAACTCCAAAGCCAAACTCCAAAGCCAAACTCCAAAGCCAAACTCCAAACCGCTAAGCCAAACTCCAAACCAAAATTCCAAACACAAACTGCAGACACAAAGTCCAAAACTCCAAACCCAAACTCCAAACCCAAGCTCCAACCGCAAACCTCAAAGCCAAACTCCAAACCGCTAACCCAAACTCCAAGTCCAGACTCCAAGCCCGGACTCCATGCCCGGACTCCAAGCCCGGACTCCAAGCCCAGACTCCAAGCCCAAACTACAAACCCAAACTGCAAACCAAACTCCAAGCCAAACTCCAAAGCCAAAATCCAAAGCCAAACTCCAAACCCGAACTCCAAACCCAAAACTCCAAGTCCAAACTCCAAGCCCACACTCCCTAAGCCCAGGCTCCAAGCCCAAACTCCAAGGCCCAGGCTCCAAGCCCAAACTCCGAACCCAACTCGAAACCCAAACTCGATACCCAAACTCCGAGCCCAAACAACTAACCCAAACTCTGAGCCCAAACTCAAAACCCAAACTCCGAACCCAATCTCCCAGCCCAAACACCGAGCCCAAAATCCAAACACAAACTCCGAGCCCAAACAAATAACCCAAACTCCAAGCCCAAACTCCAGGCCCAAACTCCGAGCCCCAGCTCCGAGCCCCAGCTCCGAGCCCCAACTCCGAGCCCAAACTTCGAGCCCAAACTACAAACAAGCCCAAACAGAGGCCCAGGGAGCCGTTGGTGAGAGAGGGGGGAGTACCTGGAGCTGTGAGACCAATTCTGCAACGTTCCATCTCACTTCCAAAGAAGGAATCGGATGAAGCCTCTGATTGGTGGAAGAGGACCCGAGGAAGCAGCTGATTGGGTGCAACCCTGGGTTTACAATTTTTACATTTCTGCCTTCAGGTTTAAGGATTCTGGGAGTTAAGGATTCAGTATTTATTAGTAAAGTTTAAAGGATAAGTTTTTGTGTTCTGCAACATGTGGGAGATCAGGGATATGGTCGGTGTCCCTGGGTGACTACATTTGCAGGAAGTGTGTCCAGCTGCAGCTCCTGGCAGACCGCATTGAGCGATTGGAACTGCGGCTGGATTCATACTGGAGCATCCACGATGCGGAGAAAGTCGTGGATAGCACGTACAGTGAGTTGGTCACACCGCAGGCAAAAGGTAAGAGGACAAAAAGGGAACGGGTGGCCAATAGCCAGCAAAGCAGTAGGCAGGTAGTGCAGGAGTCCCTGCGGTCATCTCCTCCTAAACAGGTATACCATTTTGGATACTGTTGAGGAGATGGCTCATCAGGGGAATGCAGCAGCAGCCAGGTTTATGGCACCTTGGATGGGTGGATCTGCGGCACATGAGGGGGGAGGGCAATTAGTAATAGGGGATTCAATTGTCAGGGGAATAGATAGGCGTTTCTGCGGCCGCAAACGAGACTCCAGGATGGTATTGTTGCCTCCTGGTGCAAGGGTCAGGGATGTCACAGAACGGCTGCAGAACATTCTGGAGGGGGAGGGTGAACAGCCAGTTGTCGTGGTGCATGTTGGCACCAACGATATAGGTAAAAAAAGGAATGATGTCCTACAAGGTGAATTTAGGGAGCTAGGAGGAGATAAACTTAAAGGTAGGACCTCAAAGGTGATAATCTTGGATTATACCAGTAACCATGGGCCAGTCAGAGTATAAATAGGAGGATATTGCAGATGAATATGTAGGCTTGAAAAATGGTGCAAGGGAGAGGGATTCAATTTTTAGGGCACCTGGGACCAGTTCATGGGGGAGTGGGACCGGTACAAACAGGATGGTCTGCATTCTGGGCTGGAATGGAACCAATGTCCTTGGGGGAGTGTTTGCTTGTGCTGTCGGGGAGGATTTAAACTAATGTGGCAGGGGGGATGGGTACAGAGCAGAGAGGCAGGTCCCGGGCGCGCACACACACAGTGGGGGGTAAAATGAGGGTAGAAGCAATAGGTAGAAAGGTGAAAAGTAAAAGTGGGAAGGCAGATAAAACCTGGGCAAAAAACTCAAAAGGGCCACTTTTCAGCATAAATTGTATAAGGGATAAGAGTGTTGTAAAGACAAGCCTGAAGGCTTTGTGTCTCAATGCAAGGAGTATTCGTAATAAGGTGGACGAGTTGAACGTGCAGATAGTATTAATGATTATGATATAGTTGGGATCACGGAGACATGGCTCCAGGGTGCGTATGGCTGGGAGCTGGTACATCATTTGGGATATTCAATATTCAGGAGGGATAGAGAGAAAGGAAATGGAGGTGGGGTAGCGTTGCTGGTTAGAGAGGAGATTAACGCAATGGAAAGGAAGGACATTAGCTTGGAGGATGTGGAATCGGTATGGGTAGAGCTGCAAAACACTAAGGGGCAGAAAACGTGGGGTGGGTGTTGTGTGCAGGCCACCTAACAGTAGCAGTGAAGTTAGGGATTGGTATCAAACAGGAAATTAGAAGTGCGTGCGGACAAAGGCAAAACAGTTATAGTGGGTGGGGACCAATCTACATATTAGATTGGGTGAATCAAAATTGGCAGGGGTGCTGAGGAAGAGGAGGATTTTTTTGGAATGTATGCGGGGTTAGTTATCTAAATCAACATGTAGAGGAACCAATGAGAGAGCAGGCTATTTTAGACTGGGTTTTGAGTAATGAGGAAGGGTTAGTTAGCAGCCTTGTTGTATGTGCCCCCTTCGGCAAGAGTGACATAATATGGTTGAGTTCTTCATTAGGATGGAGTGACATTGTTAATTCAGAAACCATAGGTTCTGAACTTAAAGAAAGGTAACTTTGAGGGTGGTATGAGACGTGAATTGGCCAAGATTGACTGGCAATTAATTCTAAAAGGGTTGACGGTGGATATAAATGGAAGACATTTAAAGGACTGCATGGATGAACTACAAAAATTTTCATCCCAGTTTGGCAAAAGAATAAATCGGGAAGGTAGTGCATCCGTGGATAACAAGGGGGAAATCAGGGATAGTATCAAAGCAAAGGATGATGCGTATAAAGTAGCCAGAAAAATCAGCATACCAGAGGACTGTGGGAGAAATTCAGAGACCAGCAGAGGAGGACAAAGAGCTTAATTAGGAAAGGAAAAATAGATTATGAAAGAAAACTGACAGGGAACATAAAACTGACTGCAAAAGTTTTATAGATATGTGAAGAGAAAGAGATTAGTTAAAACAAATGTAGGTCCCTTGCTGCAAAAGGTCAGAAACAGGTGAGTTAATCATGACGGAACGTGAGTTTATATGGTGGACAATTGTTGATAACTACTTTGGTTCCGTCTTCACTAAGAAGGCATAAATAATCTGCCGGAAATAGCAGGGGGCCGACGGGTCAAAAAAGTTTTTTGGAATTGAGTGAAATCCAGGTTAGTTGGGAAGTGGTGTGAGGTAAATTGAATATATTAACGTCTGATAAATCCCCAGGGCAGATAGGCTCGCATTCCAGAGTACCTAGGAAGTAGCTCACCCCCCCCCCTGGAATAGTGGATGCATTAGTGATAATTAAAGACCCAGTTAGTCTAACATCGGTTAGTGGGGAAACTGAATCTTAGTCAGTTATTATTTAAAGATGGGATAACAGCACATTTGGAAAGTGGTGAAATCATTGGACAAATGTCAGCATGGATTTTACGAAAGGTAAATCATGTCTGGACGAATCTTGTGGAATTTTTCGAGAATGTGGAACTAGTAGAGGTCGATAAGGGAGAACCAGTGGATGTGGTATATCTGGACTTTCAGAAGGCTTTCGACAAGGTCCCACATAAGAGATTAGTATACAAATTTAAAAGCATACGGCATTAGGGGTTCAGTATTGATGTGGATAGAGAAACGGCTGGCAGACAGGAAGCAAGAGTAGGAGTAAACGGGTCCTTTTCACACTGGCAGGCAGTGACTAGTGGGGTACCGCAGGGCTCAGTGCTGGGACCCCAGCTATTTACAATGTATTTTAATGATCTGGATGAGGGAATTGAAGGCAATATCTCCAGGTTTGCGGATGACACTAATCTGGGGGGCAGTGTTAGCTGTGAGGAGGATGCTAGGAGACTGCAAGGTGACTTGGATAGGCTGGGTGAGTGGGCAAATCTTTGGCAGATGCAGTATAATGTGGATGTGAGGTTATCCTCTTTGGTGACAAAAACAGGAAAGCAGACTATTATTTAAATGGTGGCCAATTATGAAAAGGGGAGATGCAGCGAGACCTGGGTGTCATGGTACACCAGTCATTGAAAGTGGGCATGCAGGTGCAGCAGGCAGTGAATAAAGCAAATGGTCTGTTAGCGTTCATAGCAAAAGGATTTGAGTATAGGAGCAGGGAGGTTCTACTGCAGTTGTACAGGGTATTGGAGAGACCACACCTGGAGTAATGGTACAGTTTTGGTCTCATATCTGAGGAAGGAGATTATTGCCCATAGAAGGAGTGCAGGAGAAGGTTCACCAGACTGATTCCTGGGATGTCTGGACAGTCTTATGAAGAAAGACTGGATAGACGGTTTATACTCTCTAGATATTTAAGAGATTGAGAGGGGATCTTATAGAAACTTACAAAATTCTTAAGGGGTTGGACAGGCTAGATGCAGGAAGATTGTTCCCGATGTTGGGGAAGTCCAGGACAAGGGGTCACAGCTTAAGGATAAGGGGGAAATCCTTTAAGACCGAGATGAGAAAGACTTTTTTCACACAGAGAGTGGTGAGTCTCTGGAACTCTCTGCCACAGAGGGTAGTTGAGGCCAGTTCATTGGCTATATTTAAGAGGGAGTTAGATGTGGCCCTTGTGGCTAAGGGGAATCAGAGGGTATGGAGAGAAGGCAGGTACGGGATACTGAGTTGGATGATCAGCCAGGCTCGAAGGGCCGAATGGCCTACTCCTGCACCTAATTTCCATGTTTCTATGTTCTAACTCCGAGCCCCAACTCCAAGCCCAAACTCCGAGCCCCAACTTCGAGCCCACAACTCACAGTCGCAACTACGAGTCCAAACTCCAAGCCCCAACTCCAAGCCCTAACACCGTCCCAACTCCAAGCCCCAACACGAAACTTCAAACCCCAAACTCCAAATTCCAAACACCAAACTCCAAATTCCATGCCCCAACTCCATGCCCCAACTCCAAGCCCCAACATCAAGCCCCAACACCAAGTCCTAACACCAAGACCTAACACCAAGACCCAACACCAAGTCACAACCAAGCCCAAACTCCAAGCCCAAACTCCAAACCCCCTTGAAGCCCAAACTCCAAACCCAAACTAGCCCAAACTCCAAACACCGCCCCAACACCGAGCCCAAACACCGAGCCCAAACTCCAAGCACACACTCCAAGCCCAAACTCCAAGCCCGGACTCCAAGTCCAGACTCCAAGCACACACTCCAAGCCCAAACTCCAAGCACGGACTCCAGGTCCAAACTGCAAACCCAAACTGCAAACTCAAACTCCAAACTCTGGATTCCCAAACTCCGGATTCCTAAACTCCGGATTCCCAAACTCCGAACACAAACTCCAAAGCCACACTCCAAAGCCACACTCCGAGCCCAAACTCCGAGCCCAAACAACTAAACAAACTCCAAGTCCAACCTCGTTGAAACCCAACTTCCGAGAGCCCAAACTCCGAACCAAAAACTCCGAGCTCAAACTCGAGCCCAAACTCCGAGGCCAACTCCGAGCCAAAACTCCTGAGCCAAAACAACTAACCCCAACTTCCGTGAGCCCCAAGCTCCGGGCCTCAAACTCGAGCCCAACTCCGAAGCCCCAACTCCGAGCCCCAACTCCGAGCTCCGAGCCCAACCTCCGGCCCCCTCCAAGCCCCAACTCGAGCCACCCACTCTCCGAGCCCCTCCGAGCCCAACTCCAGGGCCCAAACTCCGGCCCCAACTCCGAGCCCAAAAAACTCCGAGCCCCAACTCCGAGCCCAACTCCGGAGCACATTCGAGCCCAACTCAAAGCAACTCCAAGCCAACTGAGCCCAAACTCTGAGCCCAACGTAACTCCGAGCCCAAACTCCGTGCCCCAATCCGAGCCCCAACTTCGGAGACCCCAACTCCGAGCCAAACTCCGAGCCCCCCCCCAACTCCGAGCCCAACTCCGAGCCACAAAACTCCGAGCCAAACAAACTCCGAGCCACACTCAGAGCCCCAAACTCGAGCCCAAACGCCGAGCCCACTCCGAGGCCACAACTCCGAAGCCCAAACAACTAACCGAGCCCCAACTCGAGCCCCAACTCCGAGCCCCAAACTCCGAGCACCAAACTCCGAGCCAAACCAGCCCAAACTCCGTGCACAAACTCCGAGGACACAAACTCCGAGCCCAAACAACTAACCCCAACTCCGAGCCCCAACTCCGAGCCCCAAACTCCGAGCCCCAACTCGAGCCCCAACTCGAGCCCAATCCAAGCCCAATCCAAGCCCAAACTCCTAAGCCCAACTCCAAAGCCAAACTCCAAACTCAAACTCAAACTCCAAACCGCTAACCCAAACTCCAAACCAAAATTCCAAACCCAAACTGCAAACCCAAACTCCAAACCCAAAATCCAAAACCAAACTCCGAGCCCAAACTCCGAGCCCAAACAACTAACCCAAACTCCGAGTCCAACCTCGGAACCCAAATTCCAAACCCAAACTCCGAGCCCAAACTCCGAGCCCAAACACCGAGCCCAAACTCCGAGTCCAAACAACTAGCCCAAACAACTATCCCAAACAACTAGCCCCAACTCCGAGCCCCAACTCCGAGCCCCAAGTCTGAGCCCCAAATCCAAGCCCAAACTCCAAAGCCAAACTCCAAAGCCAAACTCCAAACCCAAACTCCAAACCGCTAACCCAAACTCCAAACCAAAATTCCAAACCCAAACTGCAAACCCAAACTCAAAGTCCCAAACTCCAAACCCAAACTCCAAACCCAAGCTCCAAACCCAAACTCCAAAGACACTCCAAAGCCAAACTCCAAAGCCAAACTACAAAGCCAAACTACAAAGCAAAACTCCAAACCGAAACTCCAAAGCCACACTCCAAAGCCATACTCCAAACCCAAACTCCGAGTCCAAACTGCAAGCTCAAACTGCGATCCCAAACTGCGATCCCAAACTGCGATCCCAAACTGCGAGCCCAAACTGCGAGCCCAAACTGCGAGCCCAAACTCCGAACCCAAACTCCGAACCCAAACTCCCAACCCAAACTCCCAACACAAACTCCCAACCCAAAATCCAAACCCAAACTCCAAGACCAAACTCCGAGCCCAAACAACTAACCCAAACTCCGAGCCCAAACTCCGAGCCCAAACTCGAAACCCAAACTAACCCAAACTCCGAGCCCAAACAACTAACCCAAACTCCGAGCACATACTCCGAGCCCCACCTCCAAGCCCAAAATCCCAGCCGCAACTCCAAACCCGAACTCCAAACCCGAACTCCAACCCCGAGCTCCAACCCCGAGCTCCAAAGCCAACCTCCTAAGCCAACCTCCAAAGCCAACCACCAAAGCCAAACTCCAAAGCCAAACTCCAAACTGAAATTCCAAAGCCACACTCCAAACCCAAACACCGAACCCAAACTGCGAGCCCAAACTGCGAGCCCAAACTGCGAGCCCAAACTGCGAGCTCAAACTCCAAGCCCAATCTCCAAACCCAAACTCCAAACCCAAAATCCAAACCCAAACTCCGAGACCCAACTCCGAGCCCAAACAACAATCACCCAAACTCAGAGCCCAAACTCCGTACGAGCCCAAACTCCGAGCCCAAACTACGAGCCACAAACTCGAAAATCCCAAAATTCCAAACACAAACTACGCCGAGCCACAACTCCGAGCCAAACAACTAACCCAACTCCGAGCCCAACTCCGGGCCAAACTCGATCCCCAAATCCGATCCCCAACTCCGATCCCCAACTCCGATCCCCAACTCCGATCCCAATCGATCCCAACTCGAGCCCCAACTCCGAGCCCCAACTCCGAGCCCCAACTCCGTGCCCAACTCCGAGGCCCCAACTCCGGAGCCCAACTCGAGCCCCAAACCTTCCAAGCCCCAACTCCAAGCCCCAAAACCAAAGCCCAAACTCCCAAGCCCAAACTGCAAAAGCCAAAACTCCAAAACCAAACTCAAACTCCAAACCGCTAACCCAAACTCCCAAAACCAAAAATTCCAAACCCAAAACTTCCAAACCCAAAATCCAAAACCAAACTCCGAGCAAAAATCCCGAGCCCAAACAACTAACCCCCCAAACTCCCGAGTCCCCCCCAACCTCGGGAACCCAAATTCCAAACCCAAACTGCGGGAGCCCAAACTCCTGAGCCCAAACACCGAGCCAAACTCGAGTCCAAACAACTAGCCCAAACAACTAGCCCCAACTCCGAGCCCCAACTCCGAGCCCCAACTCGAGCCACAACTCTGAGCCCCAAATCCGAGCCCAACTCCCGAGCCCCCAACTCAAGCCCCCAACTCCAAAGCCCAAAACCCAAAGCCCCCAAACTCCAAGCCCAAACCTCCCAAAGCCAAACTCAAACCCCAAACTCAAACTCCAAACCCGCTAACCAACTCCAAACCAAAATTCCCAAACCCCCCAACTGAAACCCAAACTCCAAACCCAAATCCGAAAACCTAACCAATCCGAGCCACAACTCCGAGCCCAAAACAACTAACAACCCAAACTCCGAGTCCAACCTCGGAACCCAAATTCCAACCCCCAAACTCCGAGACCAAAACTCCGAGCCCAATCCGAACCCCCAAAACTCCCAAAACTTCCCAACCCCAACCCAAATCCAAAACCCAAACTCCAAGACCAAAACTCCGAGCCCAAAACAACTAACCCAAACTCGAGCACATACTCGAGCCCCACCCCAAGCCCCAAAATCCCAGCCGCAACTCCAAACCCGAAACTCCAAACCGAACTCCAACCCGAGCTCCAAACCCCGAGCTCCAAAGCCAACCTCCTAAGCCAACCTCCAAAGCCAACCACCAAAGCCAAACTCCAAAGCCAAACTCCAAACTGAAATTCCAAAGCCACACTCCAAACCCAAACACCGAACCCCCCCCCAAACTGCGAGCCCAAATGGCGAGCTCAAACTCCAAGCCCAATCTCCAAAACCCAAACTCTAAACCCAAAATCCAAACCCAAACTCCGAGACCCAACTCCGAGCCCAAACAACTAACCCAAACTCCGAGCCCAAACTCCGAGCCCAAATCCGAGCCCAAAACTCGAGCCCAAACTACGAGCCCAAACTGAAAACCCAAAATCCAAACACAAACTCCGAGCCAAACTCCGAGCCCAAACAACTAATAACCAACTCCGAGCCCCAACTCCGAGCCCCAATCGAGCCCAACTCCGAGCCCCAACTCCAAGCCCCAACTCCAAGCCCAAAACTCCAAGCCCAAACTCCAAATTCAAACTCCAAAAAAACTCAAACTCCAAACGTAACCCAAACTCCAAACCAAATTCCTAAACCCAAACTCCAAACCGCGCGCGAAACTCCAAACCCAAACGATCCAAAAACCAAACTCCGAGCGGGCCAAAAACTCCGAGCCAAACAACTAACCCAAAACTCCGAGTCCAACCTCGGAACCCAAATTCCAAACCCAAAACTGCAGCCAAACTCCGAGCCCAAACCCGAGCCAAACTCCGAGTCCAACAAAACAATAGCCCAAACAACTAGCCCAAAACATCCGAGCCCCTAACTTCCGAGCCCCAACTCCGAGCCCCAACTCCGAGCCCCAACTCCGAGCCCCAACTCCGAGCCCCAAATCCAAGCCCAAACTCCAAAGCCAAACTCCAAAGCCAAACTCCAAACCGCTAACCCACTCTCCAAACCAAAATTCCAAACCCAAACTCTAAACCAAAATTCCAAACCCAAACTGCAAACCCAAACTCAAAGTCCCAAACTCCAAACCCAAACTCCAAACCCAAGCTCCAAACCCAAACTCCAAAGACACCGAACCCAAACTGCGAGCCCAAACTGCGAGCCCAAACTGTGAGCCCAAACTGTGAGCCCAAACTGTGAGCCCAAACTGCGAGCCCAAACTGCGAGCCCAAACTGCGAGCTCAAACTCCGAGCCCAATCTCCAAACCCAAACTCCAAACCCAAAATCCAAACCCAAACTCCGAGACCCAACTCCGAGCCCAAACAACTAACCCAAACTCCGAGCCCAAACTCCGAGCCCAAACTCCGAGCCCAAACTCGAAACCCAAACTCCGAGCCCAAACTACGAGCCCAAACTCGAAACCCAAAATCCAAACACAAACTCCGAGCCCAAACTCCGAGCCCAAACTCCGAGCCCAAACTCTGAGCCCAAATTCCGAGCCCCAACTCCGAGTCCCAACTCGAAACCCAAACTCCAAACCCAAACTCCAAACCCAAAATCCAAAACCAAACTCCGAGCCCCAACTCCGAGCCCCAACTCCAAGCCCCAACTCCGAGCCCCAACTCCGAGCCCCAACTCACAGCCCCAACTCAGAGCCCCAAATCCAAACCCAAACTCCAAACCACTAACCCAAACTCCAAACCCAAACTGCAAACCCCAACTCAAAAGTCCCCAAAACTCCAAACCCAACCGAGTCCATACTGCGAGTCCAAATGCGAGGTCCAACTGCGAGCCCAAACTGCGAGCCCAAACTGTGAGCCCAAACTGTGAGCCCAAACTGTGAGCCCAAACTGCGAGCCCAAACTGCGAGCCCAAACTGCGAGCCCAAACTGCGAGCCCAAACTGCGAGCCCAAACTGCGAGCCCAACTGCGAGCCTAAGCCCAACTGCGATGCCCAAACTGCGAGCCAACAAACTGTGAGCCCAAACTGCGAGCCCAACTTGCGAGCCCAAACTGCGAGCCCAAACTGTGTCAAACTGCGAGCCAAACTGCGAGCCCAAAATCTGCGAGCCCAAACTTGAGCCCAAACTGCGAGCCCCCAATACTGCCGAGCCCAAACTTGGAGCAAAACTGAGCCAACTGCGAGCCTGGCAAACTGGCGAGACCAATCGGCCCAAAACTCCTGAGCGCAAACTCCGAGCTCAAACTCCGGAGCCCAAACTCCCCAGGCCCAAAATATCCCCCAAACCAAATCCCGAGACCCCAACTCCTGAGCCCCAAACAACTAACCTCAAAAAACCTTCCGAGCCCCCCCCAAACTCTGAGCACCAAAATCACAAACCCCCCCAAAACAATTTCCCAAACCAAACTCCAAGCCCCCCAAATCTCCCCGAGCCCCCCCAACTCCCCAAAGCCAAAGTCCAAACCCGAACTCCAATCTCGAACCTCCAAAACCGGAAAATGAGAAACCACCAAACCCCAAACTGCAAACCCAAACTGCAAGCCCAGACTCCAAGCCTCAGGTACTCCAAGCCAGAACTCCAAGCCCAGATCAAAGCCCAGACTCCCCTGCCCGACCGGGGGAGATTTTTTGGCAAAGGCTACTGGGGAGGACTTTAAACTAGATCGGTTGGGTGGAGGGGACTCAAATAGAGAAGGCAAGTAGTCCGTTTTTGTGAGGCAGGAGGCAGAGAAGAGAAGCAGTCAGATGCAACACGTATGGGGGAAAGAAGAAAAAACGGAGAAGAATAAGAAGTGGAGGGTTGGGGGGGATTCTTAAATGTGTGAGCCAGCGAGACTGAAGGGTGAAAAATGAGGATAGGAGCAATAGGTAGGCAAGGGTGAAAAGTGGCAGGGAAATCAAATCCAGGGCAAAAATCTAAAAGGGCCTTTTCCCACATAATTGTTTTAAAAGGGCCCTCGAGAGTGTTGTAAAAAATAAAAGCTGAAGGCTTTGTGTCTCAATGCGAGGAGATTCCATAATAAGGTGGATGAGTTGCAATGTGCAGGATAGCTATTAATAATTATGATATAGTTGGGGATACACCGGAGGACATGGCTCCAGGGTGACCCCAAGGCGGGGAGCTGAACATCAGGGATATTCAATATTCAGGAAAGGATAGACAGTGAGGAAAAGGAGGTGGGGGTTAGCGTTGTGGGTTTAGAGCCCGGAGATTAACGCAATTAGCAAAGGGATGAGATTAGCTTGGGAGGATGTGGAATCCGGATTTATGGATGGAGCTGCCCCGAAAACACTTATGGGGCCAGAAAACGCTTAGTGGGTGTTGTTGTACCAGGACACCTTACGTAGTAGTGGGAGTTAGGGATGGCATCCAACAGGAAAATTAGAAATGTGTGCAAACAAAGGGTAAAAACCATTAGAATGGGGTGGACTTAAATCTACATATAGATGGGTGAATTCCCAAAATATGGGGGCAGGGGTGCTGAGGATAGTATTAGGAAGGAGGATTTCTTGGGAATGTATGCGGGGATAGTTCGAGGAGATTTACTAGAGATGATGCAGGGTTCCAGCAACTATGTTACAGAGAAAGGTTGAACAAGTTATGTCTTTATTCTTTTGGAGCGCAGAAGGTTAAGGGGGGACTTGATTGAGGCTTTTTAAAATGATGAAAGGGATAGACAGAGTTTGACGTGGAATACGTTTTTCCCATTGAGGGTAGGGAAGATTCAAACAAGAGGCATGACATTAGAATTAAGGGACAGAGGTTTCGGGGTAACGTAGGGGGAACTTCTTTACTCAGAGGGTGGTGGCTGTGTGGAATGAACTTTCAGCAGAAGTGGTGGAGGCAGGATCGATTTTAACATTTAAGAGTAAAGTGGATAGGTATATGACGTGAAGGGAATGGTTGAGGGGGTATGGTCTGAGTGCAGGTAGATGGGGACTAGGGGTTTTTTTTTTTTATTGGGGAAAACAAATGGTCGGCACGACTGGAAGGGCCGAGAGGGCACAGTTTCCGTGCTGTATTGTTATATGGTTTATATGGTTATAGTTTTCTAAACCAACATGTGGAGGAACCAACAAGAGAGCAGGCTATTCTATACTGGATATCGAGTAATGAGGAAGGGTTAGTTAGCAGCCTTGTTGTACGTGGCCCCTTGGGCAAGAGTGACCATAATATGGTTGAGTTCTTCATTAGGATGGAGAGTGACATTGTTAATTCAGAAACACGGGTCCTGAACTTAAAGAAAGGTAACTTTGAAGGTACGAGACGTGAATTGGCCAAGATCGACTGGCAATTGATTATTGAAGGGTTGACGGTGGATATGCAATGGAAAGCATTTAAAGACTTAAACATTAAACATTTAAATCCAGGCATTTAAAGACTGCATGGATGAACTACAACAATTGTTCAACCCAGTATGGCAAAAGAATAAATCAGGGAAGGTGGCACATCCGTGGCTAACGAGGGAAATCAGGGGATAGTATCAAAGAAAAAGATGAAGTGTACAAATTAGCCAGAAAAAGCAGCCTACCAGAGGACTGGGAGAAATTCAGAGACCAACAGCGGAGGACAAAGGGCTTAATTAGGAAAGGGAAAATGGAGTATGAAAGAAAACTGGCAGGAAACATAAAAAACTGACTGCAAAAGTTGCTTATCGATATGTGATGCGCAAAAGCAATAGTTCAAAACAAATGTAGGTCCCTTGCAGTCAGAAACGGGTGAATTGATCATGGGGTGAACAAGGATCATGGCACACCAATTGAATAAATACTTTGGTTCTGTCTTCACTAAGGAAGACATAAATAATTTTCTGGAAATAGCAGGGGATCGCGGGTCAAATGAGTGAAATCCAGGTTAGCCGAAAAGTGGTGTTAGGTAAATTGAATGGATTAAAGGCCGATAAATCCCCATGGCCAGATAGACTGCATCCCAGGGTACTTAAGGAAGTAGCCCCAGAAATAGCAGATGCCTTAGTGATAATCTTTCAAAACTCTTTAGATTCTGGTGTAGTTCCTGAGGATTGGAGGGTAGCTAATGTAACCCCACTTTTTAAAAAGGGAGGGAGAGGGAAAACAGGGAATTACAGACCAGTTAGTCGGGGAAACTGCTAGAGTCAATTATTAAAGAGGATAGCAGCGCATTTGGAAAGTGGTGAAATCATTGGACAAAGTTAGCATGGATTTACGAAGGGTAAATCATGTCTGACGAATCTTATTGAATTTTAGAGGATGTAACTAGTAGAGTGGATAAGGGAGAAGCAGTGGATGTGTTATATCTGGACTTTCAGAAGGCTTTCGACAAGGTCCCACACAAGAGATTGGTATACAAACTTAAAGCACACGGTATTGGTGGTTCAGTATTGTGTGGATAGAGAACTGGCTGGTAGACAGGAAGCAAAGAGTGGGAGTGAACGGGTCCTTTTCAGCATGGCAGACAGTGACTAGTGGGGTGCCGCAAGGCTCAGTGCTGGGAACCCCAGCTATTTACAATATACATTAATGATTTGGACGAGGGAATTAAATGCAACATCTCGAAGTTTGCGAATGACACGAAGATGGGGGGCTGTGTTAGCTGTGAGGAGGATGCTAGGAGGCTGCAGGATGACTTGGCTAGACTGGGTGAGTGGGCAAATGCATGGCGATGTAGTGTAATGTGGATAAATGTGGGTTATCCATTTGGTGGCAAAAACAGGAAGGTAGACTATTATTTGAATGGTGACCGATTAGGAAAAGGGGAGATGCAGAGAGACCTGGGTGTCATGGTACACCAGTCATTGAAATAGGCATGCATGTTGCAGCAGTCTGTGAAGAAAGCGAATGGTATGTTGGCATTCATAGCAATAGGATTTGAGTACAAGAGCAGGGAGGTTCTACTGCAGTTGTACAGGGTCTTGGTGAGGCCACACCTGGATTATTGCGTACAGATTTGGTCTCCTAATCTGAGGAAAGACATTCTTGCCATAGAGGGAGTACAGAGAAGGTTCACCAGACTGATTCCTGGGATGGCACGACTTCCATATGAAGAAAGACTGGATAGACTCGGCTTGTACTCGCTGGAATTTAGATGATTGAGGGGGGATCTCATAGAGACTTACAAAATTCTTAAGGGGTTGGACAGGCTAGATGCAGGAAGATTGTTCCCGATGTTGGGGAAGTCCAGGACAAGGGGTCCCAGTTTAAGGATAAGGGGGAAGTCTTTTAGGACCGAGATGAGAAAATCATTTTTCACACAGAGTGGTGAATCTGTGGAATTCTCTGCCACAGAAGGTAGTTGAGGCCAGTTCGTTGGCCATATTTAAGAGGGAGTTGGATGTGGCCCTTGTGGCTGAAGGGATCAGGGGATATGGAGAGAAGTCAGGTACAGGATAGTGAGTTGGATGATCAGCCATGATCATATTCAATGGCGGTGCAAGCTCGAAGGGCCGAATGGCCTGCTCCTGCACCTAATTTCTCTGTTTCTATGACTCCAAGCCCAGACTCCAAGCCCAGACTCCAAACCCAGACTCCAAGCCCAGACTCCAAGCCCAGACTCCATGCCCAGACTCCATGCCCAGACTCCAAGCCCAGACTCCAACCCAGACTCCATGCCCAGACTCCATGCCCAGACTCCAAGCCCAGACTCCAAGCCCAGACTCCATGCCCAGACTCCGAGCCCAGACTCCGAGCCCAGACTCCAAACCCAGACTCAAACCAGACTCCATTGGCCCAAGACTCTCATGCCCAGACTCCATGCCCGGAACTCCATGCCCAGATCTCCATGCCCAGACTCCATGCCAGGACTCCTGCCCAGCCCAGACACCGAGCCCAGACTCCGAGCCCAGACTCAGAGCCCAGACAGAGCCCAGACACAGAGCCCAGACACAGAGCCCAGACTCCGAGCCCAGACTCCGAGCCCAGACTCCGAGCCCAGACTACGAGCCCAGACTACGAGCCCAGACTACGAGCACAGACTACAAGTGCGGCCTCCAAACCCAAACTCCAAACCCAAACTCCAAAGCCAAACTCCAAAGCCAAACTCCAAAACCAAACTCCAAGCCCAAACATCAAGCCCAAACCAAGCCCCAACTCCAAGCCTCAACTCCAAGCCCCAACTCCAAGCCTCAACTCCAAGCCCCAACTCCAAGCCTCAACTCTAAGCCTCAACTCCAAGCCCCAACTCCAAGCCCCAACTCCAAGCCCAAACTCCAAACCAAAACTCCAAAGCCAACCTACAAAGCCAACCTACAAACCAAAACTCCAAACCAAAACTCCAAACCAAAACTCCAAAGCCAAACTCCAAAGCCAAACACCAAACCCAAACCCACACTCCAAAGCCAACCTACGAAACCAACCTCCGAAACCAACCTCCGAAGCCAACCTCCGAAGCCAAACTCCGAAGCCAAACTCCAAAGCCAAACTCCAAAGCCAAACTCCAAAGCCAAACACCAAACCCAAACTCCAAAACCAAGCTCCAAAACCGAGCTCCAAAACCAAACTCCAAACCACAAACTCCAAACCCAAACTCCGTGCCCCAACTCCGAACCCAAACTCGAAACCCAAACTACAAACCCAAAATCCAAACCCAAACTCCGAGCCCATACTCCGAGCCCAAACAACTAACCCCAACTCCGAGCCCAAATCCGAGCCCCAACTCAAAACTCCAAACTCCAAATTCCAAGCCCCAACTCCGAGCCCCAAATCCAAACTCAAAACTCCAAACCCAAACTTCGTGCCCCAACTCTGAACCCAAACTCGAAACCCAAACTCCGAGCCCATACTCCGAGCCCAAACAACTAACCCCAACTCCGAGCCCCAACTCAAAACTCCAAACTCCAAATTCCAAGCCCCAACTCCGAGCCCCAACTCCGAGCCTCAACTCCAAGCCCCAACTCCAAGCCCCAACTACAAGCCACAACTGCATCCCCAACTCCAAAACGGGCAATACGGGCTGAAAAGATGAAGTACGAGGGGAAGCTGGCCAGGAATATAAAGAAGGACAGTAAAAGCTTCTTTAGATATGTTAAGGAAAAAGAGTAGCAAAGTCAAATGTGGGTCCCTTGAAGGCAGACACGGGTGAAATAATTATGGGCAACAAGGAAATGGCAGAAGAGTTGAATAGGTACTTCGGATCTGTCTTCACTAAGAAAGACACAAACAATCTCCCAGATGTACTGGAGGACAGAGGATCTAAGGGGGTAGAAGAACTGAAAGAAATTTTCATCAGGCGAGAAATTGTATTGGATAGGCTAATGGGACTGAAGGATGATAAATCACCTGGGCCTGATGGTCTGCATCCCAGGGTCCTCAGTGTGGTGACTCTTGAAATAGTGGCTGCATTGGTAATCATTTTCCAATGTTCAATAGATTCAGGATCAGTTCCTGTGGATTGGAGGATAGCTAATGTTATCCCACTTTTCAAGAAAGGGGAAAGAGAGAAAACGGGGAATCCGTTAGCCTGACTTCGGTGGTGGGAAAGATGCTGGAGTCAATTACTAAAGAGGTAATAATGGGGCATTTGGATAGCAGTAAAAGGATTAGGGGGTACACAAAAAGCTGGAGAAACTCAGCGGGTGCAGCAGCATCTAAGGAGCGAAGGAGATAGGCGACGATTTCGGGTAGAGACCCTTCTTCAGACTGGTCAGGGATCAGGGAAACGAGAGATATAGACGGTGATGTGGAGAGATAAGGAACAATGAATGATAGATATGCAAAAAAGTATCAATGATAAAGGGAACAAGCCATTGTAAGCTGTTTGTGGTGTGAAAATGAGAAGTAAAAGGATTAGTCCAAGTCAACATGTATTTATGAAAGGGAAATCATGCTTGACTAATCTTCTGGAATTTTTTGAGGATGTGACAAGAAAAATGGATGAAGGGGTGTGTTACGACTCCCGAATGCAGGTACTTCAAAGCCGCGTAACATAGTCAAAAACCAGGCTCAAGTTCACGAAAATAGTATTTTATTTAGTTAAAACCCAAACCTGATTCAAACAACCCAGTCAAGGACAAGAATAAACTAATAAACAAAGATTACAGTGCTCCAGCCAGCCTCGCAATGGGCCAGCGAACTAGTGTCGAACATGCCTAAATGGAAATAACCCTGAAACAAAATGCACGAAAACCCTCAGGTCAGTCCTTATCCATCCCAATTCAATATTAATTGACAAATGTAGGTAATAATACACAAAGTTCTATGCCATGTGGCCAGGCCTCCTGCAGTTCAAACCAAAGTCTGTTCATGAGTCAGGGTCGACGAAGAGAGAGCGAGTTCTGGGAGACTCCTGGTATTTAAGCTTCCAATGAGTCACCCATCACCTGGCGCAGCTTGGCCAATTGGGTACAGGAGCCCTTAACCCCTTGATTCCTGACTCCCAGCCACGGGGCCTGCACTCAGGAGAGAAACAAAAGAGTTAAGTACATAGCATTCACCAGAGGGGGGGAAGTACCTAACAGGGTGCAAGTGGATGTAGTGTATCTAGACTTTCAGAAAGCCTTTGATAAGTTCCCGCACGGGAGATTGGTGACTAAAATTAGAGCACATGGTATTGGGGGTAGGGTGTTGACATGGATAGAAAATTGGTTGGCAAAGAGTAGGAGTGAACGGGTCCTTTTCAGAATGGCAGGCAGTGGCGAGTGGAGTGCGGCAAGGCTCGGTGTTGGGGCCGCAACTGTTTACCATATATATTAATGATTTGGAAGAGGGAATTAGGAGCAACACTAACAAGTTTGCGGATGACACAAAGCTGGGTTTCAGTGTGAACTGTGAAGAGGATGATAGGAGCTTGCAGGGTGACCGGGACAGGTTGAGTGAGTGGGCAGATGCGTGGCAGATGCAGTATAATTTCGATAAATGTGAGGTTATCCACTTTGGCGTCAATAACAAGGGGGCTGATTATTATCTCAATGGGGTTAGGTTAGGTAAGGGGGAGGTGCAGAGAGACCTGAGCGTCCTTGTACACCGGTCACTGAAAGTTGGCTTACAGGTACAGCAGGCAGTGAAGAAAGCTAATGGAATGTTGGCCTTCATAACAAGAGGATTTCAGAATAGGAGTAAAGAGGGTCTTCTGCAGTTGTATACGGCTCTGGTGAGGCCACATCTGGAGTATTGTGTACAGTTTTGGTCTCCTAATTTGAGGAAGGACATCCTTGTGATTGAGGCAGTGCAGCGTAGGTTCATGAGATTGATCCCTGGGATGGCTGGACTATCATATGAGGAAAGATTGAAAAGACTAGGCTTGTATTCACTGGAGTTTAGAAGGATGAGGGAGAATCTTATAGAAACATATAAAATTATAAAGGGGCTGGACAAGCTAGATGCAGGAAAAATGTTCCCAATGTTGGGTGAGTCCAGAACCAGGGGCCACAGTCTTAGAATAAAGGGGCGGTCATTTAAGACTGAGGTGAGAAAAAACTTCACCCAGAGAGTTGTGAATTTATGGAATTCCCTGCCACAGAGGGCAGTGGAGGCCAAATCACTGGATGGATTTAAGAGAGAGTTAGATCGAGCTCTAGGGGCTAGTGGAGTCAAGGGACATGGGGAGAAGGCAGGCACGGGTTATTGATTGGGGACGATCAGCCATGATCGCAATGAATGGCGGCGCTGGCTCGAAGGGCGAATGGCCTACTCCTGCACCTATTTTCTATGTAACTCCAAGCCCAAAGTCCAAGCCCAAACTCCAGGCTTGTATAATCTGGAATTTAGGATGAGAGGGGATTTTGAAGAGTCAAGTCAATAGTGTTTTTTTGTCATGTGTCCCAGATAGGACAATGAAATTCTTGCTTGCTGCAGCACAACAGAATATGTAAGCATAATACAGAACAGGAGATAAAAGGTCAGTGTGTCTATATACCATAGACCATATATGTACGCAATAAATAAACAGAGTGCAATAGACTTTTATTGTGCCGTACTGAAACATATATGATTATCAAGGGTTTGGACACGCTTGAGGCAGGAAACATGTTCCCGGTGTTGGGGAGGCCAGAACCAATGGCCATAGTTTAAGAATAAGGGGTAAGCCATCTTCTTCTTCTTTCGTTGGACAACTTGTTCTATTTGATCTTCCGTTTGTGCACGTCGAGTTGATTGCATGTCGAAACAGGGCGGACCACGTGAAGGTTGCAACCTTCCTCCCCAGGGGTAAGCCATTAAGAACGGAGATGAGGAACCTTTTCACACAGAGTTGTGAGTCTGTGGAATTCTCTGCCTCAAGAGGGCGGTGGAATCCGGTTCTCTGGATGCTTTCAAGAGAGAGTTAGATAGGGCTCTTAAAGATAGCGGTCAGGAGACATAGGGAGAAGGCAGGAACGGGGTACTGATTGTGGATGATCAGCCATGATCACAGCTGGCTCAAAGAGCCGAATGGCCCACTCCTGCACCTATTGTCTATTATTGTTGACCCTTAATTTATACTGTTTTTTTAAAAATTATTGAATCAGGTAAAAAAAGAACATTGGAGTGTCTGTGACATACAGACTCTTGAATGCTTTTATTTTTTCAAATGAAACAATTCTTTATTTTAACATAGTCATATTCTAGATGGATGCAATGTATTCCCGTTATCTTTCACGGGTTTGCCAAGTCTTGATACAGACCCTTCTTGCGCAAAATGTGCTTCTAACATAAGTGGGGGCAAGGGGAGATTTGTACCCGGGGCGGGAGTGGGAGTTGAAATAATTTTATAAAGCCAATTATTAACCTCCAAACCTGCACGTCTTTGTAAACCCACGCAGGTCACGGGGAGAACGTGCAAACTCCGTACAGACAGCACCCGTAGTCGGGATCGAACCCGGGTCTCCGGCGCTGAGAGGCAGCAACTCTACCGCTGCGGGCCCGTGACCGCGCCAGTTGTAGCCGGGGGCGGCGTCCACGTCCGCCCGACCCCGGGAGAGGGGCAGCGGCTCCCGCTTCACGCACACTGAGGCCGCGGCTGAGCTTCGTCCGTGCCGCCGTCCGCTTTCCCCTCCGCCGCCGCCGCCATTTACCTCATCCGCTCTCCCGCCAGCGGCGCCATCTCGGCCCAGTCCAGCTGACCACGCCGTCACACGTCATGACGCTGGAGAGCGGTAGACGACGTGACGCTGGAGAGGGGCAGACGTCCGAGAGGGGCAGACGTCGTGACGATGGAGAGGGGCAGACGTCGTGACGATGGAGAGGGGCAGACGTCGTGACGCTAGAGAGGAGCAGACGTCGTGACGATGGAGAGGGGCAGACGTCATGACGCTGGAGAGGGGCAGACGTCGTGACGCTGGAGAGGGGCAGACGTCATGACGCTGGAGAGGGGCAGACGTCGTGACGCTGGAGAGGGGCAGACGTCGTGACGCTGGAGAGGGGCAGACGTCGTGACGCTGGAGAGGGGCAGACTTCGGGACCTTAAAGCGGAAGTCCATTTACAGCAGAGATTTGGACAGAATTCGGTGATCCGGCGCAGACAAGGGTGAGCATCGCAAAATGGTCCCAAGAAGATGGAAAGTGCTGCCCAGGAGCGAGGCCCAACCCCCACCCAGCAGGCAGGTTAAAACTGAGGAGGGCCTGGAGATTGAGGTCAAGCAGATTGAGGTGAAGGAAGAGGAGGAGGAGGAGGAGGAGGAGGAGGATGAGGAGACCATGGAGATGTATCGTGTCCACACCACCATCCCACCCCGGACTAAGGTACTCAAGGCCACAGGTACTGGTGCTGGTGCTGAGCCAGGCCCAGGCTATGCACAGGACACTGCTGCCTCAATTGTGCTGAAGAAGGTCAGGAGACGCGTTAAGGGGCTGTCCCACTGTGGCGACCTAATTTGCGAGTTTGGAAGAGTTTGCGCTCGCCACAAACTCGCAGCTTGGTCGACTCGTGGTCCAAGGAGGTCGTTGTAACTCTCCTTCATGCTCGAGAGAAGTTCCCGCATATGGGGAGGGGGTTGCACGTAATGTCATCGGGTGAAAGGGAGTGACGTACGGAGCAGAATCCATGTGGAGGACAAGGCAGCTTCCGGCACGTACTGTTAATGCATGAAACGCGTACGTTCTTCCCATTAAAAACCGCCGAAATGGTCAATTTCTGCGCTGTAAATAATTGGAAATCGGGGTAACCGTGAGAGACATTTATCCTACTTCAGAATTCCAAAAGTGAGGAGAAATTATGGTAGAGGGAAGCGGCAGCTGAAGGGACAACAAGAGCTAAAGTGCTTGGCGAACATTGGCCGTGCAGATATCAAGATTGAAAATATTGGCAATTATCGCATTTGCTCACTGCGTTTCATCAACAGTAAGGCATTATTTGTGTTTTTTCTTGATTCCTTTGGTATCCAAAAAGTTTCAGAAGTGATAAATCTGGCTGTAAATGTTTTATATCACCCATTGTTCTCAAGTGGGTTTTTACATACAAAAAGAAAATGCTTCTGAATCTAAATTTATAATTTTTAAAATTGCAAACCATACGTGGGTTTTGAATGACATTTTACTCAGATACAAGCCAAGGAACGGCATAATTGTTTGCTGTTAATTGGACATAATCAACCTCAGCAAATTGACAATATCTTTGAAAGTTGGAATTCTGAAGTAGGATAACTGTCTCTTACGCTTATCCCGATTTCCATAATTATTTACGGCACAAAAATTGACAATTTTGGTGGTTTTTAATGGGCCCGTTGCCCTGGAAACAATGGTAAATGCTTACCTGCAGTTCATCGCGTGTACTCCAGTTGTCGTTGCGTAGCAACAGCACGGGTCACGGTTCGTGACCTCGACTGCGTGCAACCTCCCTATACTCGCGGCCTGTTTGGTCGAGGAGAATTTTTTTGCATGCTGAAAAATTGTCGGCGAGTAAAAATTGGTCAGCGTGGAAAAAACGATTGTTTTTTACTCGTAGGTTTAGTCGAAGTAGGTCGGCATGCTATCGTAGGTAATCAAAGGCAAGTGAAGGTAGTCAAAGGTAGTCGTAGATAGTGTTAGTATATTGTGTTTGCTCGTTGCAATGGCTCGTTGAAAAAAAAAGGTAAGCAGCACGTGATGCGCTGTCATTCCAGGGCGCGGTCATTGCGAGAGTTTTCTGTTAGAGCATCAGACTTGTTTTAGACATGGCTCCAAAGAAAAGGCAGCAGTGCAGGCTTAAGGCACAACCCTCAACAAAACCTGCCATGCAGGTGTTGCTGACCCAGGAGGAGGAGTGGCAGGAGTGGCAGGAGGAGATGCCGCAGGAGGACGAAGACCTGGAGGAGGAAGCCCAGGAGGATGAGACCAGGGAGGGAGGCCATGTCCGCATCACCACCCCATCCTTGACTGGCCCATTTAAAGTCAACAATATAGCCCCTTCTTCCGTGTCTGTGTCAGACACAGCATCAGAAACGGACGCCCCATTGGTGGTGAGGAAGGACTGGAGGAAGGTTTTGCCTTTTACCTTCACCAGGCAGCAGGAAGCAGACCTGGTGGAATGGTATCGGCAAAACACCATCCTGTACGATAAGGAACATGAAGATTACAGGATGAGGGAGAAGAAAAACAAATTATTCCAGGAAAAGGCGAAGGAGTATCCTGACTGCACCTGTAAGTACCTGCTTATTTTTTTAAATTTCAGTAGCTCTACCATTCTCTTGTAACCATGCAAGTAATTTTCACAGGTTCCTTTAGATTTAAAGTTCAGCATTTCTTCCTGCAATACCACTTCCATTCTTGTGCAGGTAGGCAGGCAATTAGCACAGGATACATTTGTTTCAAAGATCCTACATATTTTATCTTCATAGTTTATCTGAAGAAGGATCTCGACCCGAAACATTGCCTATTTCCTTCACTCCATAGATGCTGCCTCACCCACTGAGTTTCTCCAGCAATTTTGTCTACCTTCGATTTTCCAGCATCTGCAGTTCCTTCTTAAACATAAATAGTTTATCTTCAGTATCTCTTTAATTCTCTTGCAGGCAAGCAGGCAATCAGGTTTTTATGATAGATTTAGCACCTCTTCCATTCTCTTGCAGACTTGCAGGCTACTTTCCCAGGTTATGTTAGTTTGAAGTTGAAATCTTGTCTCCAATACCTCCTATATTAAATATGCGGGAAGGCAGGCAATTAGCACGTTATATTTGTTTTAAAGCCCCTACTTTGTTTATCTTCTGTACTTCTTCCCAAAGATCCTATAGCGGAGCAAGATAGACCACTCCTTCTAAATGCAATGAGCTGACGTGTAGTACGCAACGGAGCGGAACGTGGGCCTTTTTTTCATCCATTTCAGTAACCCGACCCGACTCGCAGTGTAATCAACGTTGCGGGAGAACAGTTTGTGTTAATAAATTATAATTCTGAAAATGAGGAGAAGATTTTTACCAAATAACTTTAATTTTTACGAGGATGTTTCCGTATCTGTATGGCATCTTTGGTGTGGAGACGGAGGCCGGTTACAGAAATGGGGCTGAAAACTACCCATCAATCTGCCCATGACCGTACTACATCTTTTTCGTCGAGTGATCTATCTTGCTTACTATAGGATCTTTGCTTCTTCCATTCTCTTGCTGGCAGGCCGGCAATTAACACGGGCTTCAATGCTGTTTAAGTGCATGGTTGTTGATTTTCTGCGGCACCTCATCCATTCTCTTTACAATTCACACTGGCTTTTTGTTATTTTGTACAGATGATCAGCTCTGCCAGTGGATCAAGAACCAGCGGACAATATATGGAAAGCTGACGATTATGGGGACAAAAACTGGGACTGCTGGGAAAAAGTTCACCAAGAGGCAGCAGTGGATTCACGACAAGTGGTCTTTCATGAAACCACACATTGTGCGAGTAGAGAGGAGGAGGAACTGCAAGAAGGTAATTTTTATATAATAGTTTGTCCTGGTGGTCTTGACACATTGTAAAACAAATATTATTTCTTCCAGTTGCAAAAGAGAAATCTACTGCCCTGTGCGCCCCGTGCAGAGGTGGAAGATCCGTTTCAGGGGACATCTACAACCAGGGCTGGCCTTAAGCCAATTGGACCAATTGCTCCCAATTGGGCCCCGCGCCTAAGGGGGCCCCGTGCTAATTTTCCATATTTCGTACGGAAATGCAATACGAATATGGAAATACGAATTTGCGTTAAATACAGATTTTTTTTAAAAACAAACAAGATAATCGTTACAACGTGTCACCGCTGCGCCGGCCATGAGACAAAAACAACTTGTTAACTACCACTGTTAGCACTTGTTAACAGCCAGTAGTCAACACGTAGTTATACAATGTGTCATCAATACATCGATCCACATTCCTCAGTAAATGTAATTGTGTTTTGACCAAGAAGTCCCGTGAATTTTATTCAAAGGAACGCGGTGTCATTAATACTTGGTCAAAATACAATTACATTTCCTGAGGAATGTGGATCGATGTATTGATGACACATTGTCCCTTGTTTCTGCTGCCACAGGTGTAAGCTCCACCGCCCGCTGTCCTGTTATCCATCATTCGCTGACCCGCAAACTCTATGATCTTTGCTCTTGAGCTGTTCCCCTCACTGTCCAGATAAAGAACACTGCCAGAGGTGAGCGGGCCGGCAGAAGGCGCTGAGATGGCAGTCGGTACCGCTGTCCAGTCCCGGCGGCCGCTTATAGCCACCCGAGCTACTTCCCTCCCCGGCCACGATGTGGTAGTTCCGCGCCCGGAGCGCAGCGGTGAGTGAGTGGGTTACTGGCATGAACCCGGCCCTCTCCTTCTCAGTGCTCCTGCCCTCCCCACAACGTTACCCCGGGCCAGACACCCCACACGCTGTGAAAGGAACTCTCCCCCCAATTGATCCCTTGAACTAGTATTGTAATTCAATAAGATCACAACTGATTCACCTTGTCCCGGTGTGCTCCCGTTTTTCTCACCATCTCTCCACCTGCGTCACCCTCCACCCCCCACCCATTCAGTCATTCAGAATGAAGGAGATTTGGAAGCCTTGGGCAAATTGAATTGTTACTTTCTTTATTTTTACCGAGAGAACAATCTGCGCATGCGCGGTTTAAGATTGTTTTAAAGCCGACTGAGCAATTACTCACGGCACGTGCCTGAATATGACTCATTTATAATTATATATTCATATTACTATGATTCTACAGACCTTGGCTGGGAATCTGGGGGTCACCAACATTGCTCCCAATTGGGCCCCGTGCCTCCTAATGCCGGCCCTGTCTACAACGATCCCCTCCACCAGTCAGCAGCACTCCCAGAGGAGGATGGCACATGAAACCTACAGTGGAGCCTCCTCACCAGATGTCACTAATGAAGACGGAGAGGGAGAACGGAATGAACTGATCAGGAATGTAAGTCCCTTGTGTATATATTTATCTTCTCATTCAATAGAAAATAGGTGCAGGAGTAGTCCATTTGGCCCTTCGAGCCAGCACCGCCATTCAATGTGATCATGGCTGATCATCCCCAATCAGTACCCCGTTCCTGCCTTCTCCCCATATCCCCTGACTCCGCTATCTTTAAGAGCCCTATCTAGCTCTCTCTTGAAAGCATCCAGAGAACCGGCCTCCACCGCCCTCTGAGGCAGAGAATTCCACAGACTCACCACTGTGAGAAAAAGTGTTTCCTCATCTCCGTTCTAAATGGCTTACCCCTTATTCTTATACTGTGGCCCCTGGTTCTGGACTCCCCCTACATCGGGAACATGTTTCCTGCCTCTAGCATGTCCAAGCCCTTAACAATCTTACATGTTACAATAACAATCTTACATGTTTCAATAAGATCCCTTCTCATCCTTCTAAACTCCAGAGTGTACAAGCCCAGCTGCTCCATTCTCTCAGCATATGACAGTCCCGCCATCCCGGGAATTAATCTTGTAAACCTACGCTTCACTCCCTCAATAGCAAGAATGTCTTTCCTCAAATTAGGGGACCAAAACTGCAAACAATACTCCAGGTGTGGTCTCACCAGGGTCCTGTACAACTGCAGAAGGAATTCATCAATGCATCCATCCATCCATCATTGTACCTTTGACATGGTCATTTATGTTTCAGCTCATTGAACAGGCAAAAGACGCAACCAGAGCATTACATAAAGCCCCCAAGACCAAAACACCACAGGAGGAGTATGTCGAGAGCTTGACCAGATTCATTGGCTCTCTGATCAATTGTGCACCATCTAAGCGCATGCTGACGTTCAGCAGAGGCCTTCTAAACTATGTGATGGATTTCTGCGAACAGGTCAATATGTCATTTCATTTGTCTGTCATTCTGTCAACGTTTGCCTGCAATATTTGTCCTTAAAATTAATTGCTTAGATGAAATAATCACACTGATTTTATGTGTGTTGTAGTCTGAGCAGCCGGTGCCACAAGTGGAACGTCAACAGGGGGCACCACGGCAGATGTTTCCCATGGAGCAGCCGTCGCAATATTTTGAACTGGTATAAAATATATAATAACTGCTTTGATGGTTGCAATTCTTTGTCACAGAACTCCTCAGTGAGAATTTTTTGATTTTATTTGAGTTCCACTTATATATGATTCTGTGTTTCAAAAGCAGTCACTGATGGGACAACCACCGCACATGCGAATGGGGGCACAGCCACATCTGCAGGCTGACCAGGTACACAATTAAAAAAAGAATATTGTGAGCTTAGATTGTCCTTTAATTATTTGTCAATCACAGCATGTTAAGATGATTTTCACCCTCCTATTCATAATGTTTATGTATTGGGCTTGGGCTAGAGGCTGGAAACATGTTCCCGATGTTGGGGGAGTCCAGAAGCTGGGGGAGTCCCGATGTTGGGGGAGTCCACAGTTTAAGAATAAGCAATAAGCCATTTAGAACGGAGACGAGGAAACACTTTTTCTCACAGAGAGTGGTGAGTCTGTGGAATTCTCTGCCTCAGAGGGCGGTGGAGGCCGGTTCTCTGGATACTTTCAAGAGGGAGCTAGATAGGGCTCTTAAAAATAGCGGAGTCAGGGGATATGGGGAGAAGGCAGGAACGGGGTACTGATTGGGGATGGTCAGCCACGATCACATTGAATGGCGGTGCTGGCTCGAAGGGCCGAATGGCCTACTCCTGCACCTATTGTCTATTATCTATTGTGTTTCATAAATAGTCCTTGATCTGACCGCAAAGACATAAAACATTTTGTCTTAGTTTAGTTTTAATTTAGAATCTATGTCAGTTTAGTTTTAATTCAGAATCTATGTCAATCGCAGCTTTTGAGGGCCTTTTTTGTCTTTGCATTTCAATTGACCTTGTTTTTTTTCCAGAGACAGTTATCTATGACACCGCCACAGACATACGGTAACCTGCAGCCTGCAGGTTCACTAGCATCTGATAATGCAGACTACAATCCACAGGAACGGCACAGACTGCCACCGCTAGCACGAGGGGATTACAGCAGGCACCAGGGGCATAATTGATTCTCTCTTCAATGTTGATGCTTCTGTTCATGTGGAGCATTTGTTAAAGTTATTTGTTTGCAATTGTATAGATCTATTTTGAACTTCTCACATATATTAAGTTTATTAAAATATCTCGTTAAAAATGCTGCTATTAACATTTGTTTGCTTATAATTTTGTGCCTTTCATTCACAATAAAGGAAATGTATGTTTTTTTTAAACTCGAATTGATTTCTGAATACCATTTTATTCATAGTACCTCATGTCAAGTACCTCAGCTATATTTAAGAGTGAGTTGGATGTGGCCCTTGTGGCTAAGGGGATCAGGGGGTATGGAGAGAAGGCAGGTACGGGATACTGAGTTGGATGATCAGCCATGATCATATTGAATGGCGGTGCAGGCTCGAAGGGCTGAATGGCCTACTCCTGCACCTAATTTCTATGTTTCAATGTTTCAATGTCATCACTTATATCTCATATTTCATTTCTCATATTTAGATAATTTAAACACACACAAGATCAAGGCAGGAATGCACTGTAGTTACAGTTTTCTCACAATTATTTTTATGAGAAAACAGACACAAGCACTTCAAATGCTCTGCTTTTAAAAGGGATATTTATTATACGTCTCGATAAACCTGACAATAAAACAAGCAGCACGCTGAATTTAAAACATAGGCAACTCTTTCTCCTCCCCAGCTAGCCTCTGCTGCAGGGTTCCACAAGGTTCCATCCTTGGCCCCATTCTCTTCTCCCTGTATATGCTCCCCTTAGGACCAGTCATTCAAAGGCACGGCATTTACTTCCATTGCTACGCAGACGATGCACAACTCTATCTCCCCCTGAAGCCCAACAACCGATCAAATCTACTTAACCTTACCCGCTGCCTCGAGGATATAAAGTGTTGGATGGCCCAGAACATCCTCCAACTAAACGAGAGTAAGTCTGAGGTCATCCTTCTCGGCCCCTCGGACTCAATCAAAACGATAGCAGGCAGCCTTGGAAGCCTGACCCCACTACTCAAACCTCACCTCAAAAACCTTGGTGTGATATTTGACTCAGCGTTGAAATTTGGCAAACAAGTCAATGCCGTGATAAAAGCTAGCTTCTTCCAGCTTCGGACGATAGCTAAAATAAAACAATTTCCTCCAGTTTGACAACCTCGAAAAGATCATCCACACATTTATCTCCTCCCGCCTCAATTACTGCCACTCCCTTTACACTGGCATCAGCCAATCTTCCCTGTCCCGCCTGCAACTGGTCCAAAACGCCGCAGCGAGACTCCTGACGGGCACCCGAAAAAGGGACCACATCCCCCCGATCCTGACCTCTCTCACTGGCTCCCTGTGCGGTTCCGAATAAATGTCAAGATCCTTCTATATGTTTACAAAGCCCTTAACGGGCTTGTTCCCACCTACATCAAAAGTCTACTTACCCACCACACCACCTCCAGGTCCCTCAGATCGGCCGACTTGGGGTTGCTGAATATCCCGCGGTCTCGGCATAAGCTCAGGGGCAACCGACCGCGCCTTTGCGGTTGCAGCTCCTAGACTGTGGAACAGCATCCCTCTTCCCATCAGAACTGCCCCCTCCATCGACTCCTTTAAGTCGAGACTTAAACTCATCTTTACTCTCAAGCCTTTCTTGATGTCCTCTGAGGGAGGGCTATATGTATGTATTTATGTATGTACTTAATCTATGAACCAATGTTGTATAACGTTAGTACCTCCACCAATGTAAAGCACTTTGGTCAATGAGAGTTGTTTTTTAAATGTGCTTTAGAAATAAAAGTGACTTGACTAAAAGAACATTTTTATATGTCTCGATAAATGTAACACTAAAGCAAGCAATACACGGAATTCAAATGGAATTTCTCATACATTTTGAAGAATCTAAAAATACAAAGACAACACAAACAACAAACTTTGTAAAATAACTTTTTTTTAAATTTTCCGATTAATCTAAACAATAAAACGTTAGCAAAGATTATAACAATAAAAC
Organism: Okamejei kenojei; assembly: GCA_035221665.1. Taxonomy (NCBI): domain Eukaryota; kingdom Metazoa; phylum Chordata; class Chondrichthyes; order Rajiformes; family Rajidae; genus Okamejei; species Okamejei kenojei. Next base: position 2,404,712 of record CM069137.1, read on the forward strand.
ATGCAATGCAGTGCTTTTAAAAGGATATTTGTTTTAAATATATTTACATTAATCAAACAGGCAAGATAAGCACTGCATTTAGAACAGACATTTGCAAAAATGTCATTTTAACTTAAAGAGGAAGAGAAATTCAATAATTCCGCTTCACTTAGAATTAAGCAAAATCTGCAGGATTTGAATGTACCCGAGGAATGAATGTTCTTGTCTGCAGTGGGCTCTCCTCCTGGAGCGGAGGACTTCAGTTTGTGGCGTGTGTGATGTCAGCTGCTGATCTTCAAATCGTTTGTTCTGCCATGGCACACTGCCCAGTATTTGGTTGTGGTAAGAGATGGTCTCTCTGCTCTTTGGCACTCTTTCTCCCGGTGTTTCCTGGCAATCGCTGCAGTAACACCATAGGTACAGCGTGTACTCCAGTCCTCCACGCACCTGGTGTTATGTTTCCAGTAAGGTTGTCCACCAGGTCGCCCTCCTCCATGGCTGCTGCTGCTGCACCTCTGATACGGAGCAGGTTGTGGAGGACACATGCTGCGTACACAATGGTCTCCACATATAACCTTATAACCATATAACAATTACAGCACGGAAACAGGCCCTCTCGGCCCTTCCAGACCGTGCCGACCATTTGTTTTCCCCTAGTCCCATCTACCTGCACTCAGACCATACCCCTCTATTTCCTTCACGTCCATATACCTATCCACTTTACTCTTAAATGTTAAAATCGATCCTGCCTCCACCACTTCTGCTGGAAGCTCATTCCACACAGCCACCACCCTCTGAGTAAAGAAGTTCCCCCTCACGTTACCCCGAAACCTCTGTCCCTTAATTCTCATGTCATGCCCTCTTGTTTGAATCTTCCCTACCCTCAATGGGAAAAACGTATCCACGTCAACTCTGTCTATCCCTTTCATCATTTTAAAGACCTCAATCAAGTCCCCCCTTAACCTTCTGCGCTCCAAAGAATAAAGACCTAACTTGTTCAACCTTTCTCTGTAACATAGTTGCTGGAACCCTGGCAACATTCTAGTAAATCTCCTCTGTACTCTCTCTATTTTGTTGACATCCTTCCTATAACTAGGCGACCAAAATTGTACACCATACTCCAGAATTGGTCTTACCAATGCCTTGTACAATTTTAACATTACTTCCCTACTCCTATATTCAATGCTCTGATTTATAAAGGCCAGCACACCAAAGGCTTTCTTTACCACCCTATCTACATGCGATTCCACCTTCAGGGAACTATGCACAGTTATTCCTAGATCCCTCTGTTCCACAGCATTCCTCAATTCCCTACCATTTACCATGTACGTCCTATTTTGATTTGTCCTGCCAAGATGTAGCACTTCACACTTATCAGCATTAAACTCCATCTGCCATCTTTCAGCCCACTTTTCCAAATGGCCCAAATCTCTCTGTAGACTTTGAAAATCTACTTCATTATCCACAACACCACCTATCTTAGTATCATCTGCATACTTACTTATCCAATTTTCCACCCCATCATCCAGATCATTGATGTACATGACAAACAACAGTGGACCCAACACAGATCCCTGAGGCACCCCACTGGTCACCGGCTTCCAACCTGACAAACAGCCATCCACCATTACTCTCTGACATCTCCCATTCAGCCACTGTTGAATCCATCTTGCTACTCCGCCATTAACACCCAAAGATTGAACCTTCTTAACCAACCTTCCATGGGGAACCTTGTCAAAGGCCTTACTGAAATCCATATAGACAACATCCACTGCTTTACCCTCATCAATTTCCCTAGTTACCGCTTCAAATAATTCAAGAAGGTTTGTCAAACATGACCTTCCAGGCACAAATCCATGTTGACTGTTCCTGATCAGACCCTGTTTATCCAGATGCATATATATATTATCTCTAAGTATCCTTTCCATTAATTTGCCCACCACTGACGTCAAACTAATAGGTCTATAATTGCTAGGTTTATTCTTTGAACCCTTTTTAAACAATGGAACAACATGCGCAGTACGCCAATCCTCCGCACTATTCCCGTTTCTAATGACATTTGAAATATTTCTGTCATAGCTCCTGCTATTTCTACACTAACTTCCCTCAATGTCCTAGGGAATATCCTGTCAGGACCTGGAGACTTATCCACTTTTATATTTTTCAAAAGTGTCAGTACTTCCTCCTCTTTGAATCTCATAGTTTCCATAGCTACTCTACTTTTTCCCCTTAACTCACAGAGTTCAATATCCTTCTCCTTGGTGAATACCGAAGAAAATAAATTGTTCAATATCTCCCCCATCTCTTTTGGCTCTGCAGATAGCTGTCCATTCTGGTTCTCTAATGGTCCAATTTTATCCCTCGTTATCCTTTTGCTATTAATATAGCTGTAGAAACCCTTTGGGTTTACTTTCACCTTTCTTGCCAAAGTAACCTCATATCTTCTTTTAGCCTTCCTAATTTCTTTCTTAAGATTCTTTTTACATTCTTTATACTCCTCTAGCACCTCATTTACTCCATGCCTCCTATAATTATTGTAGATATCTCTCTTTTTTTTCGAAACAAGTGTCCAATTTCCCTTGAAAACCATGGCTCTTTCCAATTTTTACTATTTCCTTTCAACCTAACAGGGACATAAAGATTCTGTACTCTTACAATTTTCCCCTTTAAAATGTCCTCCATTTCTCTTCTACATCCTTCCCATGAAACAAAGTGTCCCAATTCACTCCTTTAAAATCCTTACGCATTCCCTCAAAGTTAGCCTTTCTCCAATCAAAAATCTCCACCCTAGGTCCAGTTCTGACTCTCTCCATAATTATATTGAAACTAATGGTATTGTGATCACTGGTCCCGAAGTGCTCACCAACGCATACCTCTGTCACCTGACCTGCCTCATTTCCTAACAGGAGGTCCAGCACTGCCCCTTCTCTGGTCGATACTTCTATGTACTGCTGCAAAAAACTATCCTGCACACATTTTACAAACTCCAAACCATCCAGCCCATTTACAGAATGTGTTTCCCAGTCTATTTTTGGAAAATTGAAATCTCCCACAATCACTACCTTGTGCTTACTACTATGGAGTAGGAGCCCACATTCGTGGGCTCCTGCTCCATCGTAGCCAGCAAGCATCTGAATCTGCTGGCAAGGATGCCTGAAGGCATTTTCTATGACTCTCCTAGCCCTGGACAGCCTGTAATTAAAGATCCTCTGCTCACTTGTCAACTGCCTGTGAGGGTATGGGTTCATCATCCATGACCTGAGTGGGAAGGCATTATCACCGACCAGTGTGTAGGAGAAGTCAAGTCAAGTCAAGAGAGTTTATTGTCATGTGTCCCAGATAGGACAATGAAATTCTTGCTTTCAACAGAATATAGTAGGCATGAATTCAGAACAGATCAGTGTGTCCATATACCATTGTATGAATATATACACAAATGAATAAGTAAACAGATAAAGTGTAAATAAACAGATAATGGTCTATTAATGTTCAGAGTTTTGCCCAAGCCGAGTTTAATAGCCTGATGGCTGTGCGGAAGTAGCTATTCCTGAACCTGGACATTGCAGTCCTCAGGCTCCTGTACCTTCTACCTGAAGGTAGCAGAGAGATGAGTGTGTGGCCAGGATGGGTGGGTCTTTGATGATGTTGGCAACCTTTTTGAGGCAGCGACTGCGATAGATCCCCTCGATGGTAGGGAGGTCAGAGCCGATGATGGACTGGGCAGTGTTTACTGCTTGTTGTAGTCTTTTCCGCTCCTGGGCGCTCAAGTTGCCAAACCAAGCCACGATGCAACCAGTCAGTAAGCTCTCTACTGTGCACCTGTAGACGTTCGAGAGAGTCCTCCTTGACAAACCGACTCTCCGTCAGGGTTGGCTTCACCTGGCAGAGGTTCGAGATCAGGCTTGCCCGCTGTTCCTTCTTCCAGTGCCTGCCCAAGGGAGGTCCCTCTCCAGATCCCACCATTTGCGACACTGCCAGGTGTGTTCACATCCACAAACAGGAAGTTGTAGTTTGAATCCACCATGCTAAGAGTACGATGGAATGGAACCTCTTGTAATTGAAGTATTTTGACCCTCCCTTGGGTGGACACCGGATGGCCACATGCTTGCCGTCAACTGCCCCACATGTGTGCTGGAAGTTCCATCTTGTATCAAAGCCCTGCGCCACTCTCTTCCACTCATCTGGTGTACAAGACAGTCCAGCACTTAACCTTCATAAACCTTAATAATGGCCTCACAGGTCTCTCGGACTATCTTGCTGATGGTGTTGTGGGCCACAAGGGAGTTGTAGGAGAGGCTCTTGTACGAGTCTCCTGATGCCAAGTAGCGGAGGGTGATGGCTCGGCGCAGGCCTGGCTCTAGTGGCTTCCTCATATTGGTTTCCTTTTTTTTCAGCAGAGGGTCCACCGTTGCCTTCAGCTCCTGAAACAGCTCAGGAGGGATTCTAGTGAAGTTGTTGAAAGCGGCCAGACCTTCTTCATGTAGCACATTTATCAGGTTTTCATTCTGCCAACCTAAATCGCCTTTGAAAGAGGGGCTTCACCACTGACACCTCTTCTTGGGCTTCCTCTTCACCCATAGAAAATAGGTACAGGAGGAGGCCATTCGGCCCTTCGAGCCAGCACCGCCATTCGATATGATCATGGCTGATCGTCCGCTATCAATAACCCGTGCCTGCCTTCTCCCCATATCCCTTGACTCCACTAGCCCCTAGAGCTCTATCCAACTCTCTCTTAAATCCATCCAGTGATTTGGCCTCCACTGCCCTCTGTGGCAGGGAATTCCATAAATTCACAACTCTCTCTTCAATTCAAGTTATTAAAGCAATTTACCAGCAACCTACTGCAAGAGTAAAGGTGAATGGGTCCTTAACTGAGAGATTTGTGTTAGGAAGAGGAACGAGACAGGGATGTTGTCTTAGCACTACCCTGTTTGCTATATATATATTGGAGCCATTGGCTCAAGCGATTCGTCAAGATAGGGAACTGAGGGGAGTAACTATAAGAGACAGAGAACATAAAATTGGCCTTTTCGCAGATCATGTAATGATGTATCCCACGGAAGTAAACACCTCATTTCCAGGGATGATGGGGATCATAGATACATTTAATTTTTATGCAGGATATAAAGTGAATATTTCTAAACTTTATCATAGTTTAATGGAATGTCAAGCTAAAACTATGTTTTATGTAAAATTTAAGTGGGAAAAAGAATTGAACATTACAATCTCAGAAGAAGAATGGCATCATATGTGTGTAACACTACAGACATCCACCAATTCACAAAATTGGGGAGAATTTAATTGGAAAAATTTGATTTGTTTCTTTATTACGCCTAACATAAAAAGCAAGCAAATTCTAAAACCCCTGTCTCACTGTGCGAGTTGGCCCACGAGTGACCCCGAGTTTTCACTCGTGGTGATCACGTAGCGGGAACGTCGGAACTCGCACGAGCAACTTATCGACTCGTGGCGCTAACGGCAGGTACTCGGGAAACTTGTTAACTCGTGAAAAAAATCAAACATGTTTGATTTTTTCCACGAGTCAAATTAACTGTTCAAGTTAAAAATGGAAACATTTAAACTCGTTGTAATAACGTAGTGGCCCCGTGCGTTTATCTTAGTGTCTCGTGAGTCTACCGTGGGAACTTTAATAATCTGTTCTTTTGCTCGAGTAAAGACTGAACCAAAGATAGACACAAAATGCTGGAGTAACTCAGCGGACCAGGCAGCATCTCTGGAGAGAAGGAATAGAGTCGAGACCCTTCTTCAGACTTACCCGAAATGCCACCCATTCCTTCGCTCCAGAGATGCAGCCTGTCCCGCCGAGTTTACTCCAGCATTTTGTGTCTATCTTCGGCCTTTCTGCCACTTGTCCTTTATTACTGAGGCGCCTGCCCCGTGGCTTCACTCTGTCTCAATGAACGGCTTAAAGACCTGCCGAAGGGGCAAGTCTGGGGTGGTGGGTGGGATGTGTCCACGTGTGATGGTCCATCCACCCCCCCGGGGCCGAGAGTGTGGGATTGGGAAGGAACTGCAGATGCTGGTTCACACCGGAGATAGACACACACAATGCTGGAGTAACTCGGCGGGACAGGCTGCATCTCTGGAGCGAAGGAATGGGTGGCATTTCGGGTAAGTCTGAAGAAGGGTCTCGACTCTATTCCTTCTCTCCAGAGATGCTGCCTGGTCCGCTGAGTTGTGTGTGTGTGTGTCTCTCTCCCTCTCTGTCTATCTGTTTGTATCTGTGTGTGTGTCTGCTGTCGGGTCCCGGTGGCCGCTCAAAGTCACCCGAGCTGCTTGATTCCTCTGAAGTGGTGGCCAGCTGCTGTCTGTGTGTGTGTGTGTGTGTGTGTGTGTGTGTGTGTCTCTCTCTCTCCCTCTCTGTCTATCTGTGTGTGTGTGTGTGTGTGTGTGTGTGTGTGTGTGTGTGTGTGTGTGTGTGTGTGTGTGTGTACTGTCGGGTCCCGGCGGCCGCTCAGTCACCCGAGCTGCTTAATTCCTCTGAAGTGGTGGCCAGCTGCTGTCTGTGTGTATCTCTCTCTCTCTGTGTGTGTGTGTGTGTGTGTGTGTGTGTGTGTGTGTGTGTGTGTGTGTGTGTGTGTGTGTGTGTGTGTGTGTGTGTGTGTGTGTGTGTGTGTGTGTGTCTCTCTCTCTCTCCCTCTCTGTCTATCTGTGTGTATCTGTGTGTGTGTCTGATGTCGGGTCCCGGTGGCCGCTCAAAGTCACCCGAGCTGCCTCATTCCTCTGAAGTGGTGACCAGCTGCTGTCTGTGTGTATCTCTGTGTGTGTGTGTGTGTGTGTGTGTGTGTGTGTGTGTGTGTGTGTGTGTGTGTGTGTGTGTGTGTGTGTGTGTGTGTGTGTGTGTGTGTGTGTGTACTGTCGGGTCCCGGCGGCCGCTCAGTCACCCGAGCTGCTTAATTCCTCTGAAGTGGTGGCCAGCTGCTGTCTGTGTGTATCTCTCTCTCTCTGTGTGTGTGTGTGTGTGTGTGTGTGTGTGTGTGTGTGTGTGTGTGTGTGTGTGTGTGTGTGTGTGTGTGTGTGTGTGTGTGTGTGTGTGTGTGTGTGTGTGTGTGTGTGTGTGTGTGTCTGCTGTCGGGTCCTGGCGGCCGCTCAATGTCAGTCACCCGGGCTGCTTCCTTTTTTAAAATTATTTAAAATAGAGATCCATTGCAAAAAAGTATTTAAAAACATAAAACAACAAGAAATGCTTGGTTACTGGAGGATGCGCATTTTCCCATCCACGCTGAAATAACTCAAAACCACAGGATGGAGATGTATTTTAACATTGTTGCTTTATTAAAACATACCTTCATTCACGGTTGGCTCAAGAGTAACGGGAGAGGAACTTGGTAACTCGGGAGAGGAACTAGGAACATCGCAGCAATGACATACCCGTGGGAACTCGTATTACACACTTGATCATAAACTTGCAGTCTCGTGCACAGCCACGAGTCTGTCACTCGGGGTACCTCGTGGGTCAACTCGCACAGTGAGACAGGGCCATAAGGCAGCAAACATGCTGGAGGCAATGTGGTCAAACAAACGCAAAGCATGCACATATCTTCTGGAGTTGCCCAAAAATAGAACCATTTTGGGACAGAGTGAATTCAGAATTAACGGAGGTATTAGGATATATAGTCTGCAAGAAGTGTTCCATTTTATACCTGGGTAATATAACTACAGTGGTGCTGAAGGAAGACCATTACTTGGTTAAAATCCTACTCACAGCTGGCAGAAAGGCCATTACAAGAAACTGGCTTGCAGCGGACACACCCAGACTTAGACAATGGTTAGACATAGTACAGGAAATATTAGTCATGGAGAAAATGACATATTCTCTAAGAGTGAAAGTCTTTTCAATCTTTCCTCATATGACAGTCCCGCCATCCCAGGGATCAATCTCGTGAACCTACGCTGCACTGCCTCAATCACAAGGATGTCCTTCCTCAAATTAGGGCACCAAAACTGTACACAATACTCCAGATGTGGTCTCACCAGAGCCCTATACAACTGCAGAAGAACCTATTTACGCCTGTACTGAAATCCTCTTGTTATGAAGGCCAACATTAGCTTTCTTCACTGCCTGCTGTACCTGCACGGCAACTTTCAGTGACCGGTGTACAAGGACACGCAGGTCTCGCTGTACCTCCCCCTTACCTAACCTAACCCCATTGAGATAATAATCTGCCCCCTTGTTTTTGCCACCAAAGTGGACAACCTCACATTTATCTATATTATACTGCATCTGCCACGCATCTTCCCACTCACGCAACCTGTCCAGGTCCCCCTGCAACCTTCTAACATCCTCTTCACAGTTCACACTGCCACCCAGCTTTGTGTCATCCGCAAACTTGCTAGTGTTGCTCCTAATTCCCTCTTCCAAATCATTTATATATATGGTAAACAATTGTGGCCCCAACACCGAGCCTTGCGGCACTCCACTCGCCACTGCCTGCCATTTTGAAAAGGACCCGTTCACTCCTACTCTTTGCTACCGGACTGCCAACCAATTTTATAGCCATGTCAACACCCTACCCCCAATACCATGTGCTCTAGTTTTAGTCACCAGTCTCCCGTGCGGGACCTTATCAAAGGCTTTCTGAAAGTCTAGATACACTACTTCCACCGGCACCCCTTCATCCATTTTACTTGTCACATCCTCAAAAAATTCCATAAGATTAGTCAAGCATGATTTCCCTTTCATAAATCCATGTTGACTTGGACTAATCCTTTTACTGTTATCCAAATGCTCCATTATTACCTCTTTAATAATTGACTCCAACATCTTTCCCACCACTAGGGTCAGGCTAACTGGTCTGTAATTCCCTGTTTTCTCTCTCGCTCCTTTCTTGAAAAGTGGGATAACATTATCTATCCTCCAATCCACAGGAACTGATCCTGAATCTATTGAACATTGGAAAATGATCACCAATGCGTCCACTATTTCTAGAGCCACCTCCCTGAGGACCCTGGGATGCAGACCATCAGGCCCAGGGGATTTATCATCCTTCAGTCCCATTAGCCGACCCAATACTATTTCTCGCCTAATGAAAATGTCTTTCAGTTCCTCTATCCCCTTAGATCCTCTGTCCTCCAGTACATCTGGGAGATTGTTTGTGTTCTCCTTAGTGAAGACGGATCCGAAGTACCTATTCAACACTTCTACCATTTCCTTGTTGCCCATAATTATTTCACCCGTGTCTGCCTTCAAGGGACCCACATTTGACTTAGCTACTCTTTTTCCCTAACATATCAAAATAAGCTTTTACTATCCTTCTTTATATTCCTGGCCAGCTTCCCCTCGTACTTCATCTTTTCAGCCCGTATTGCCCGTTTTGTTTCCTTCTGTTGTCCTATGAAAGTTTCCAAATCCTCCAGCATCCGGCTACTCTTTGTTGTGTTATACATCTTTTCTTTTAGTTTTATTCTATCCCTAACTTCTCTTGTCAGCCACGGTTGCCTCCTACTCCCCTTAGAATCTTTCATAGAAACATAGAAAATAGGTGCAGGAGTAGGCCATTCGGCCCTTTGAGCCTGCACCGCCATTCAATATGATCATGGCTGATCATCCAACTCAGTATCCTGTACCTGCCTTCTCTCCATACCCCCTGATCCCTTCAGCCACAAGGGCCACATCTAACTCCCTCTTAAATATAGCCAACGAACTGGCCTCAACTACCTTCTGTGGCAGAGAATTCCACAGATTTACCACTCTCTGTGTGAAAAATGATTTTCTCATCTCGGTCCTAAAAGATTTCCCCCTTATCCTTAAACTGTGACCCCTTGTCCTGGACTTCCTCAACATCGGGAACAATCTTCCTGCATCTAGCCTGTCCAACCCCTTAAGAATTTTGTAAGTCTCTATGAGATCCCCCCTCAATCTTCTAAATTCTAGCGAGTACAAGCCGAGTCTATCCAGTCTTTCTTCATATAGAAGTCCTGCCATCTCAGGAATCAGTCTGGTGAACCTTCTCTAAACTCCCTCTATGGCAAGAATGTCTTTCCTCAGATTAGGAGACCAAAACTGTATGCAATACTCCAGGTGTGGTCTCACCAAGACCCTGTATAACTGCAGTAGAACCTCCCTGCTCTTGTACTCAAATCCTTTTGCTATGAATTGTTTGTGGAATTTCTTCCTTTTTGGAATGAAATGATCCTGCGTCTTCCGGATTATGCCCAGAAATTCCTGCCATTGCTGTTCCACTGTCATTCCTGCTAGGATCCCTTTCCAGTCTACTTTGGCCAGCTCCCCTCTCATGCCTTCATAGTCCCCTTTGTTCAACTGCATCACTGCCAGTTCCGATTTAACGTTCTCCTTCTCAAATTGCAGATCACTAAATTATGATCACCACCTCCAAGCGGTTCCTTTACCTCAAGTTCTCTTATCATATCTGGTTCATTGGACAACACTGAGTCTCAAGCTCATCTACTTTGCTTCTTATACTTCGCGCATTCATATACAATACTTTTAATTCCTTACGCATCTCACCTTTCACATCTATCCCTATTATACTTGGCCATACTCTCTTATCCCTTTGTGAGCTTCCTTTCCCGTTAATTCTGGGGTCATTAACCATCCCTTTACTCTCTTTCCCTTTAACTACATCCTTGACTATCCCATTTGACACCCCACCCCCCTTATTCAGTTTAAAACCACCCGTGTAGCAGTGGCAAACCTGCCTGCCAGAATGCTGGTCCCCCACCTGTTAAGATGCAATCCGTCCCTTTTGTACAGTTCCCCCTTACTCCAAAACAGATCCCAGTGATCTAAGAATCTAAATCCCTGCCCCCTGCACCAGTTCCTCAGCTACACATTCAGGTCCCGTATCTCTCCGGTCCTGCTCTCGCCAGCACGAGGAACTGGAAGCAAACCGGAAATAACAACCCTGGAGGTTCTGCTTTTCAGCATTTGTCCGAGCTTTCTAAAGTCACGCTGCAGAATATTCATCCCCTTCTTTCCAACATCGTTTGTGCCGACATTCACTACCACTTCCGGCTGTTCACCTTCGCCCTTGAGGATTTTCTGCACTCTGTCCGTGACATCCTGGATCCTGGCACCAGGAAGGCAGCACACCATCCTCGAATCCCGTCTGTTGCCGCAGAAACCCGTCTGTACCTCTCACAATGGAGTCTCCAACTACAATGGCGTTGCCTGACGTTGACCTCTTTGGTTTTGGCTCAACAGCCCATTTTGCTTCGCAAGCCAGTCCGCCGCTCAGTGTGACAACGTCTTCTGTCCCGACAGCTTCTAAGTGGGTGAACCTGTTCACAAGAGGTACAACGCCCGGGGACCTTTGCATTGCAAGTTTCCCTCCCTTTTTCACCGTCACACACTTTTTCCCTTCCAGTACCTAAGGTGTAACAATCTCACTGTAGGACTTGTCGAGGAACGACTCAGTTTCTCGGACGAACCTGAGGTCATCCACTTGCTTCTCCAATTCCCCAACACGGTCCCTCAGGAGCTGTACCTGGATGAACTTCTCACATTTGTAGCAGCCAGAGGCAGCAGCAGTGTCCTTGACCTCCCGCATACTGCAAGCATCGCACTGAATCAGCTTGTTTGACATCTTGTTCTTGTCCTTCTGCCTTCCGGCTGTACAAGCAAAAGGGTTGCTGCAAGCAGCAGGGATTTAGGGCTATTTAGGGCTCTTAAAAATAGCGGAGTCAGGGGATATGGGGAGAAGGCAAGAACGGGGTACTGATTGGGGTTGATCAGCCATGATCACATTGAATGGTGGTGCTGGCTCGAAGGGCCAAATGGCCTACTCCTGCACCTGTTGTCTATTGTCTATTTTATTTTTACTGCAAGCCTTTTCTTCACGAGTTCTTCCCCTGCATACATGGCTCCGAATGATCACCCTGCAAGCCATTTTATAGTGAAATAACATTGTAAAATGGTGTCATTTTGTTAGGTAATCTTACGACTATTGAGTCGTAGCTTGCTCCTAGCCCTGTCCCACGGTGCGAGTCCACCCACGAGTTATTCCGAGTTAAAGAAAAAATCAAACTCGTGGTTTTCTACGAGATTCCAAGTTTATGTTCACAGGTTTAAACGAGTTCCCACCTGTATGTCTAAGTTTGCCGTTTACTTCTCATTTCTGCAATGTACCAAGTTCCTCGCCCGAGTTGTTCTTGTTTCAAATAAGTTCCCACTTCGGACCCAAACTCATTGTTTCATACGGCCCTCCTCCCGTATTAGTGGAATTGTAAAACAAGTATTAATAATTGAATTACGAAATAGGACATACAGGGTGAATTCAGTAGGTCAGGCAGCGTATGGGGAAAGAGGAATAGTCAGGGCTTCTGCTTTTTGGCTTCCTTCTCAAATTGGGAAACTACTGTGTGGGAAGGAACTGCAGAGGCTGGATTATGCCAAAGATAAACACAAAATGTTGGAGTCACTCAGCAGGCCAGGCAGCATCTCTGGAGAGAAGGAATGGTTGAATTTTTGGGTAGGAACTCATCAGTCTGAAAAAGGGTTCGGACCCGAAACCTCGCCTATTCCTTTCCTCCAGAGATGCTGGGAAACTAATATCCTAGATTTGAATCATCACCCGAATCTTTTTTATTAAACTAACAAGTGGACGTCCAATCTTATGCATTGATAGTGAATGACCACGTTTCACGTACGGGTGAGATGAACGCTATATTAGTTGTTACCCTCGCCGTCCGCACTAGTTTGCAGAGCCTCTTGTCACCATGTTCGCTCTGCGGGCCCCTACAAATTCGTTCATCTGGAAAACCCAGAGACAAAAAGATGGTGTTAAGAATGGTGTTAGATTAAGGAGCGGCGGGATTACTTAAACAAACCCACAACAAAGGGGTCGGAATGTGACCTGTCACAACGAAAGAAAAAGAGAACCTTTTTTTCTCTACGCGGCAAAAGCAAGATTTGCGAGTAGTCACTCAATGACAGACGAGACTTGTCTAGGACATAGTCACTTTGTACTGGAGCAGAAGGGGAGTATCAGGAACTTCTAGAGGGGATATTCTATTTGATCCAACATTAAAGGTTATTATCAGATGCTTTATATTAATATCAGAGGACCCATTCGACAAATATTATGAGGATTGTACCAATAGTCTGCGCTGTAAATGCTTTGAATTTAATGCGATTGCCCGCCCTATTCCAAAGGCCAAGGTGAGATTCCCACAGGAGTCTCCAGCATCAGGGAATCATTCTATGGTAAACACACGGGCTACTAGGATATTACAACGAGTTTAAAAGTTTCAAAATTTTCCTTCAAGAGTATATTTGACTCGTGGAAATCTTTCAACATGTTGAAAATTTTTCACGGGGGGTTAACACGTTTCCCGAGTACCTGCCGTGAGCGTTACGAGTTGCTAAGTTACATCCACGAGCTCCGACATTCCCGCTACGTTCATTCCACGTGATTACCACGAGTTTGATTTGTTTTTAACTGGGGATAACACGTGGGTGGACTCGCACTGTGGGACAGGGGTTTTACTGTGATCGTGGGTGTAGTCGTATGCAAGTCAATAGACAATAGGTGCAGGAGTAGGCCATTCGGCCCTTCGAGCCAGCACCGCGATTCAATGTGATCATGGCTGATCATCCGCAATCAGTACCCCGTTCCTGCCTTCTCCCCATATCCCCTGACTCCTCTATCTTTAAGAGCCCTATCTAGCTCTCTCTTGAAAGCATCCAGAGAACCGGCCTCCACCACCTTCTGAGGCAGAGAATTCCACAGACAAAGTCGAAGGTGGTCGTCTTCAGTCCCCACTGTTGGGTCGCCAATTGTCACGAGAGCATCGGCGATGAAGTCGTAGCTTGTCTTCCACACAGTCGTAGGATGCGTTTGATACATTCACTTTTCAGCGATTCAACAAGACTATGAGCATATAACCATATAACAATTACAGCACGGAAACAGGCCCTCTCGGCCCTTCCAGTCCGTGCCGACCATTTGTTTTCCCCTAGTCCCATCTACCTGCACTCAGACCATACCCCTCCATTCCCTTCACGTCCATATACCTATCCACTATGACGCTAAGACTATGACAATCGCCTGCACTCGCCAAAAAAGTCGCCTAAGTGGGACAGGCCCTTAAACCTTCTGTCCACATCCAAGGTCGCTCTTGCACTAAAGTATCGCACAAGGATCAGTGAACTTAGGGCACAGTTGAAAAACTCCCAAACGTGTAGCTAATCAAGCCTTAAAGAGAAAGCAGAACTGAATAGATTTGAAGGACAGAAATTCAGGAACTCAAAACCAAATTACGTGGCTCGAAAACTTGCTGAAACCAAGGCAGAGTATTTGAAACTTAAAAAAGCGCAGACAATTACTCGTTTTGTGGCAGTAAGGAAAAGGGGGAAACTGTTTCAATTCACCAGTACAGAAAAGTTCAGGAAAATCTAAAGGACAGGGAAGGGGATGTGAGACGCCTCGAATTTGACAATCTTGTCCTCAAAGAAGCAATAGGAACTCTGGAGGCTGCCAGTATTGTCAAGTCAAAGATGGACCAGAAGACACGAGGGCCTGTCCCACTATGCTGATCTTATTGGCGAGTTTAGAGAGTCTGCGCTCACCACAAGCTCGCAGCATGGTCGACACATGGTCGTAGGTGGTCACTGGTGAGTCTCCTTCATGGTCGAGAGGAGTTCCCGCATAGTGGTCACTACTCAAGGCCTCAGTCTGGCCGAGGACATTTCCAGATGTTCACAGCTTCACAGCTGTGTATCTCTGGCTTATTAAAAGTTGTCTGGCTTCTTAAAAGTGTCTCCGCTCCATCTCACCCCCTTCTCCGCTCTTTTCAAGGACTTACCGAACACTGTGCCAGCTGTTTTTCACCTTCCTGTTCATCGCAGGTATGACCTTGGCTTTACACCATGTGAATTTCAGACAGCGCTCCCCCACTTCCCCGGGGAGGGGTGTGTGTGTGTGTGTGTGTGTGTGTGTGTGTGTGGTCAGCGCTAACGGTCGATCCAGCTCACGGTTTTTCAGGCGACTGCCCCCGAGCTTGAAGGTCACAGACAGTTTGCTGAAAAGTCGCGTAAGTGGGACAGGCCCTATACTCCTCCACAACAAGGATGCATGTGTTTCACTGCGTATTGTAAACAAACCTCCCGCAGCAAACGTTCCAATCCTGATGAGCCAGTTCTACAAGCAGAGTGGACTTGATCTGGATCGTGTTCCTCGTCGCAGTGCAGTTCAACTAATGGCCCGAGAATTGGGAGGTGTTGCTGAGTTACAGACGGCAGAGATGATCCTCGCAACAAAGGATTTGACTGTTGGCTTTGATGCAACCACCCAAGAAGAGACCCATATGTGTAGACTTCACCACCACAAATGAATGTCTTTCTGCAGCAGTCGATGAATTGGAGCGTGCGACTGCTGAGGACCATGCGCAACATATTCGCTATACTGTTGACAGTTTGTGAAACTTGCTCTTATTTCAGTGAGCGAGCGGATTTCCAAGACACCAGACAAAGGATGATAGACAACATTACAAATACACTGAGTGACAGGTGTGCAGCGGATCATGCTGCTATTAGTCTGTGGAATTCTCTGCCTCAGAGGGCGGTGGGGGCAGGTTCTCTGGATGCTTTCAAGAGAGAGCTAGATAGGGCGCTTAAAGATAGCAGAGTCAGGAGATATGGGGAGAAGGCAGGAATGGGGCAGAGAATTCCACAGACGCACAACTCTCTGGGTGAAAAAGTGCTTCCTCATCTCTGTTCTAAATGACTTGCCCCTTATTCTTAAACCGTGGCCCCTGGTTCCGGACTCCCCCAACATCGGGAACATGTTTCCTGCCTTTGGCGTGTCCAAACCTTTAATAATCTTATACGTTTCAATCAGATCCCCTCTCATCCTTCTACACTCCAGAGTGTACAAGCCCAGCCGCTCCGTTCTCACAGCATGTGACAGTCCCGCCATCCTGGGAATTAACCTTGTAAACCTACGCTGCACTCCCTCAAAAGCAAGAATGTCCCTAGTCAAATTTGGAGACCAAAACTGCACACAATACTCCAGGTGCGGTCTCACTAGGGCCCTGTACAACTGCGGAAGGACCTCTTTGCTCCTTACAGGTAAGTACGTTTTGGAAATAAAGGAGAAGAAGACGGATGGGTGAGGAGAGAAATCTGAGATAAATTGACCCAAAAGTACTTACCTCTTTGATCTGCTCTCGCTGAGTTGCCTGTCTGTCCTCTTCCTCAGCTGCAGTTGTGGTGGAGTCTGCAGCAGTGGGGCTGGCAGTGGTCCTGCTCCTCTTGCTGCGCTGCTGACTAATGGAGTGTGTCCGAGGTCCCCTCAAGAGAATCACTGGAAACACTCACACACACACCCCACGCACACACACCATACACACGCACACACACCATACACACGCACACAACCACACACACAACCACACACACATACACAACGCACACACACACGCACGCACACACATCACACACACAACCACACACACACACACAGGTTTCCTCCCACATCCCCCGATACACAGAGGTGGTCGGTCGGGGAAGGAGGAGAGAGGAGAGAGACGTTGGTGGGATTGCCAACTATCCCGTATTAGCTGGGACATCCCGTATATTGGGCTAAATTGTCGAACGCCGTGCTGAAGTCCATGTACACAACATCTACAGCTCTGTCCTCATCGACCTTTTTGGTCACGTCATTAAAAAACATGGCGCGAGACACGACCTCCCAAGTACAAAACCACGCTGACTATCCCTAATCAGCCCCTGTCTGTCTAAATGCCTGTATATCCTATCCCTCAGAACACTCTCTAGTAACTTTCCAACTACAGATGTCAAGAGACGTGAGACTTAGGAGAAGTTCTTATGAAATACCTGAGAGGTTTTATTATAAATATAGGTACACCATCGATATTCCAGCAACCGGTGGTCTGGACAACCTCATCGGGAGTTCCGCGGCCGATCGGCGGGTCGAACCTGTCCCCTGAGGCCGGGGCTCTGGAACTGCGGCCTGGCTGGAACCGGCAGATCCGTTCCTATATCCGACTCCCGAGGCCGGTTTCTCCCCCCCACGGCGGAACGTTCCGGTAAGGTTGGACTCTCGGAGGCCGTCACCTCTGTTGGTTTAGTTTTCGTTAAGAGATGCAGTGGGGAAACAGGCCCTTCGGCCTAGCGAATCCGCACCGACCAACGATCCCCGCACACTAACACTATGCCACACACACTAGGGACAATTTAACATTTACACCAAGCCAATTAACCTGCAAACCTGCACGAGTTTGGAGTGCGGGAGGAAACTGGAGCACCCGGAGAAAACCCACGCAGGTCACGGGCAGAACGTACAAACTCCGCACAGACAGCGCCCGTAGTCAGGGTTTCTGGCACTGTGAGCGCTATAAGGCATCAACTCTACTCTGCCGCCTAAATGCTGTTCCCGTAATTCTGTTGGTCCAGTGAAATAACTTTTTCGCACAGAGAGTTGTGAGTCTGTGGAATTCTCTGCCTCAGAGGGCGGTGGAGGCCGGTTCTCTGGATACTTTCAAGAGAGAGCTGGATATGGCTCTTAAAAATAGCGGAGTCAGGAGATATGGGGAGAAGGCAGGAACGGGGTACTGATTGGGGATGATCAGCCATGATCACATTGAATGGCGGTGCTGGCTCGAAGGGCCGAATGGCCTACTCCTGCGTCTATTGTCTATAAAATAAGGGCGACACGGTGGCGCAACGATAGGGTTGCTGTCTTACGGCGCTTGCAGCGCCAGAGACCCGGGTTCAATCCTGACTACAGGTGCTGTCTGTACGGTGTTTGTACGTTCGAAGGGCCGAATGGCCTACTGCTGCACCTATTGTCTATAATCCGGTAAAACGAACAATTCGGTAAAATGGACTATGCGGCAAAACGGATAATTCGGCAAGGCTCTGGGACTGAGGGTGCCGGGTAATGGGTGGGAGACCTGTATCGTGCCGTCCTTGGCATTGGGTCTTACTCGGTGATCTGCTGGATGTTCTCGATGGCTTTGAGGGGCTCCATCTTGTAGAGCAGGAAGTGTCCTTGTAGCTGGGCGGCACTCAGATGCTCGCTGACCGCCAGGGCTCCGTCGGCAAACTGCTGGGCCGCTGTGGCTGGCTGCTCCGGGTAGAACCTCTGGAACATCTGGCACAGCTGCCAGTGGGAGCAGTGGCCGACAAACTGCTTGTAGTCCACCCGGCCGGGCCGGATCAGAGCGGCGTCCAATCTGGGGGCAGCGGGAGCGGAAAGGCAGCGTGACGGGAGGTTCAGCAGTGATAGCAGCAGAATCAGGCCACTCGGCCCATCAACTCTACTCCGCCATTCAATCATGGCTGATCTATCTCTCCCTCCTAACCCCATTCTCCTGCCTGAGACAATAGACAATAGGTGCAGGAGTTGGCCATTCGGCCCTTCGAACCAGCACCGCCATTCAATGTGATCATGGCTGATCATCCCCAATCAGTACCCCGTTCCTGCCTTCTCCCCATATCCCCCGACTCCGCTATCATTAAGAGCCCTATCTACCTCTCTCTTGAAAGCAACCAGAGAACTGGCCTCCACCCAGCTCTGAGGCAGAGAATTCCACAGACTCACAACTCTGTGTGAAAAAGTGTTTCCTCATCTCTGTTCTAAATGGCTTACCCCTTATTCTTAAACTGTGGCCTCCTGGTTCTGGACTCCCCCAACATCGGGAACATGTCTCCTGCCTCTAGCGTGTCCAAACCCTAACAATCTTATATGTTTCAATAAGATGCCCTCTCATCCTTCTAAACTCCAGAGTGTACAAGCCCAGCCGCTCCATTCTCTCAGCGTATGACAGTCCCGCCATCCCGGGAGTTAACCTGGTAAACCTACGCTGCACTCACTCAATAGCAAGAATGTCCTTCCTCAAATTAAGGGACCAAAACTACACACAATACTCCAGGTGTGGTCTCACTAGGGCCCTGTACAACTGCAGAAGGACCTCTTTGCTCCTATATTAAACTCCTCTTGTTATAAAGGCCAACATGCCATTCGCTTTCTTCACTGCCTGCTGTACCTGCATGCTTACTTTCATAAACTGATGAACAAGGACTCCCAGATCCCGTTGTACTTCCCCTTATCCCAATGTTTCTTCTCCCCATAACCCCTGACACCCGTACTAATCAAGAATCTATCTATCTCTGCCCTAAAAATATCCATTGACGTGGCCTCCACAGCCGTCTGTGGCAAAGAACTCCACAGATTCGCCACCCTCTGACTAAAGAAATTCTTCCTCATCTCCTTCCTAAAGAAACGTCCTTTAATTCTGAGGCTGAGACCCTCTGGTCCTAGACTCTCCCACTAGTGGAAACATCCTCTCCACATCCACTCTATCCAGGCCTTTCAGGGGAACGGGACCTGTTCCCACACCTGCTCTCCCTCCCCCCTCCCACCCTGCTACTCAATCCACCTTCCCTGCACCCCCCCCACAATCAGCCCCTCCCCCCACATCTACCCCTGCAGCTCCCCCTCCCCCCTCCCCCCTCCCCCACAGTGACACCCTCCTGTTACCTGTCCAGGTAGTTGGTGGTCATGAACACTAGCCGAGCCTCGGTGGAGGCCACTCCGTCCAGAGCGTTGAGCAGCCCGCTGAAGGTCAGTCGGCCCAGCCCCTGGTACATCGCGTCACCTGGAACAACACACGGACCCTCACTTAGTGTGGGGGAGGGGTGAGCTTGGGGGAGGGGAGAGGTGGGAGGATGTGGGAGAGGGGGGAGGGGGTGCGGGGGTGGATTGTGTGAGTGTGGGGGAGTGGAGAAGGGGAGGGTAGTGTGAGGCAGGGGGTTGAAGGGGGGAGGGTTATGAGTGTGGGGGAGGGGTGAGGGGGGTGGGTGAGCGATGGGGGGAGAGGAGAGGGGGGAGCGTGGGGGCTAGGGGGGGGAGGAGGAAGGAGGGGAGAGACAGGGGGGTGGGGGAGAGGGGCTGAGGGGAAGAGGGGGAGGGGAGAGAGGGGGGAGGAGGGGAGCTGCGAGCGGGAGGGCGAGACGGAGGAGGAGGGAGAGAGAGGGGAGGGGAGGAGAGGGGGAGGGGGAGAGGGGGGAGGCGGAAGAGGGGAGGGGATGAGGGGGGAGCGATGGGGGGGAAGGGGAGAGAGGGGGAGGGGAGAGGAGGGAGAGGAGAGAGGGGGAGGAGTGGGGGAGAGGGTAGAGGAGGGGGGGAGGGGAGATGGGAGGTGGGAGAAAGTGAGGGGAGAGGGGGGTGTGCAGTCAGATAGGTTGAGTAGTGTGAGAGCGTGTGGAGAGCGGGGGAGAGAGGCGCGCTGAGGGGACCTACAGAGGAGGGGAGGTCGTCGTTGGGGCGGAGTGCTGGCGCGTGTTCTTGGAGAGAGCTAGGGGACAGAGGAGAGAGGGGAGGGGAGAGAGGGTTTTGGAAGGAGAGAGGGGGAGAGAGAAGATGGAAGAGGAGAGGGGGGGGGGAGAGGAGCAGTGCGGGTCGGTGGGGAGTGAGGTATTGAGGGTAGTGAGCGGGCGGAGGGGTGAGGCGTACGAGAGAGGCGGAAGGGGGAGGAGTGTGCTGGAGGGGAGAGAGGGTGAGCTATAGGGGGAGGTGTGTCGAGAGAGGGGAGGGGAGGAGGAGGGGACGAGGGGAGAGAGTGCGGGGAGAGAAGAGAGGGGGGGGAGAGAGGGGGAGTTAGGAGGGGAGGGGTGAGGGGGGGCGCGGGGGACCGAGAGGGGGTGGGGAGAGAGGGGGAGGGGAGAGATCGGGGATATATAGTACAAACCTAGGGGAAAACACTCCCAACAAGGGCCGACGAGTGGGGGGGAGGGGAGAGGGGACGTGGGAGGGGTGAGAGGGGGGAGGGGGGGGGTGGGAGAGGGGAGAGGGCTGAGGGGAAGGGGCGTGTGTGGTGGCAGGGGAGACAAGATGGGCCCACGGGGGCATGCAGGGCGTAGGAGAGTTGGGGTAGGGGTGGGGAGGAGAGGGAGAGGACATAGGGGGGAGGGGAGAGGGGAGGGGAGAGGTGGGGGAGGGGAAGAGGGGGAGAGGGGTGAAGGGGAGAGGGGGGGGAGGGGGAGGGGGGGGGGAAAGGGGGGGAGGGGCAGGGAGTTGGGGGGGATGTAGTCGGGAGCGAGGTGGGGAGCGGTGAGAGGGGGGGAGGGGTGGAGGGGGCGAGGAGGGGGAGGAGGGGGGTAGGGGAGAGGGCAGGGGATCTTTGACGAGGGGGAGGGGAGGAGAGGGGGAGGGGAGAGGGGGAGGGGAGAGGGGGGGAGGGGACGAGAGGGGGAGGGAGAGAGGGTGGACCTCTGAGAGGGAGGAGGGGGAGGGGAGGAGAAGAGGGGGAAGGGGAGAGGAGGGGTGGGGGAGAGAGGGGTGAGGTGAGAGAGGGGGAGAGGAGAGATTTTTGGGGGACGGGGGAGTTAGGAGTGAGAGGCGGGGGGGACAGAGATGGGCGGGACTTTAGCGGGTGGGTGAGCGAGGGAGTGTGCGTTAGTGTAACGGAGGGAGAGGAGAGGGGAAATGATGCTGCGTCGTGGGGTAGTAAGTAGGAAGGGTTAGGTTAGGTTGGGGGAGGGGGAGTTTGGATTGGGGGTCGTGGGGGATCGGGGGAGTGGGGCCGTGAGGGAGAGCGAAGGGGTGAGGAGGGAGAGAGGGGGAGTGGGTGCTCACGGTCAGGGTGGGTGGGGGTTCTCGGCTGATGAAGGCAGCGTCCACGTCTTCCTGTAACACACGATGCTCTCTGTGGGTGAAGCGACGAGTCAGCAGGTGGTTCTGAAGTCGGTCGTCGGTCAGGCCGCGGTCACTCAGGCCTCGCAGCTCAGCTGCAGATGCCCGTAACTCCAGCTCTCCGGCCAGCGCCGTGGCTGTGTGGCAATGGCAACAACAAGGGGGGCACAGTTCAGCGAGCACCGGCGCCGGGTCACAGCAGGTCCGACTCCGGCCACATGGGGGGGGAGGTCAGCGGGACTCGTCTCCCGCTCGACCCCTCCGCCTCCGCCCCTCCCCTCTCCCCTCTCCCCCCCACAATTCCCCTCTCACCTCTCACCTCGCCCTCTTCCCTCTCCCTCCCCCTCTCTCTACTTCTCAATCTCCTCCCATACCACTTTCCACCTCTCTCCCACTCCCTCCTCCTCTCCATCCGCCCTTACCCTCTCCTGTGCTCACTCTCTCTCCCCCCCTCCTCTCTCCCCCTCCCCCTCTCCTAGTGTCTCTCCCCCCCTCTCTCTCCCCCTCTCCTCCTCACTCTCTCCACCCCCCTCTCCCCTCTCTCTCCCCCCCCCCTCCTCCTCTCCACCACACTCAACCCTCCTCTCCCCTTTCACACCCCTCCTCTCTTCTCCCCTCCCTCATCACCTCTCCCCTCTCACTCTCCCCCCCATTCCCTCCTCTCGACTCTCACCCCCTCTTTCCCCCTCTACACCCGCTCTCTTTCCCTCGCTCTCTTTTACATCCAATTGTCAGAGGGGGCTGGTAGATGGTGCAGGTGTGGAGGCCACAGAAACTGTGTATGCATTATCATAATCAGCCATTGATCATATTGAATGGTTGACGGTGCAGGCTGTGGAAAGGCCGAATGGCCTACTCCTGCACCTATTGTCTATGTTTCTATCCTGGAGTTTCCCCGACACTGGGGTCCATGGGTCTGTAAACTGCCCCCAACGTGGATGAGAAAGTGGGATAACAAGGAACTAGCAGGTCAGAGGTTATAAAGGGAAGGGGTTGAGAGGGAAAGATAGATCAGCCATGATTGAATGGCGGAGTAGACTTGATGGGCCGACCCCCGACCCGACCCGCCCCCGAAACCGACCGAAATGGCCAGCCTGAGAGAAGTAGCGGCTGGGCTTGTATACTCTGGAGTTTAGAAGAATGAGAGGGGATCTTATTGAAACATATATGATTATTAAGGGTTTGGTCACGCTAGAGGCAGGAAACATGTTCCCGATGTTGGGGGAGACCAGAACCAGGGGCCACAGTTTAAGAATAAGGGGTAAGCCATTTAGAACGGAGACGAGGAAACACTTTTCCACACAGAGAGTTGTGAGTCTGTGGAATTCTCCGTCTCAGAGGGCGGTGGAGGCCGGTTCTCTGGATGCTTTCAAGAGAGAGCTAGATAGGGCTCTTCAAAATAGTGGAGTCAGGGGATATGGGGAGAAGGCAGGAACGGGGTACTGATTGGGGATGATCAGCCATGATCACGTTGAATGGCCGAATGGCCTACTCCTGCGTCTATTGTCTAATTCTGCTCCTTTCACTTATGAACAAGTGTACTTTAGTTCAATTCAATGTAGTATAGAGATACAGTGTGGAAACAGGCTCTTTGGCCCATCGAGTCCACGCTGACCAGCGATCACCCGTTCACATTAGTTAGGCCACTCTCTCATCCACTCCATACACAAGAGGGGGAATTTACAGAGGACCGATTAACCGACAAACCTGCACGTCTTTAGAATGTGGGAGGAAATCGGAGCGCCTGGAGAAAACCCACGTGGTCACAGGAAGAACATGTAAACTCCATACAGACAGCACCGGTAGTCAGGATCAAACCCGGGTCTCCGACGCCATAAACATAGAAAAAAGGTGCAGGAGTAGGCCATTCGGCCCTTCGAGACTGCACCGCCATTCAATATGATTATGGCTGATCATCCAACTCAGTATCCTGTACCTGCCTTCTCTCCATACCCCCTGATCCCTTTAGCCACAAGGGCCTCATCTAACTCCCTCTTAAATATGGCCAATGAACTGGCCTCAACTATCTTCTGTGGCAGAGAATTCCAGAGACTCACAACTCTCTGTGTGAAAAATGTTTTAATCATCTCGGTCTTAAAGGAATTCCCCCTTATCCTTAGACTGTGACCCCTTGTTCTGGACGTCCTCTACCAACATCGGGAACAATCTTCCTGCATCTAGCCTGTCCAACCCCTTAAGAATTTTGTAAGTCTCTATAAGATCCCCCCTCAATCTTCTAAATTCTAGCGAGTACAAGCCGAGTCTACCCAGTCTTTTCATATGAAAGTCCTGACATCCCAGGAATCAGTCTGGTGAACCTTCTCTGTCTCCCCCTCTATGGCAATAATGTTCTTTTCCTCAGATTTGGAGACCAAAAAACTGTACGCATTACTCCAGGTGTGGTCTTGCCAAAACCCTGTACAACTGCAGTAGATCCTCCCTGCTCCTATACTCAAATCCTTTCGCTATGAATGCTAACATACCATTTGCATTCTTTTCTTCACTGCCTCCTATACCTGCATGCTACATTTCAATGTTTGGTGTACACATGACACCCAGGTCTCGTTGCATCTCCCCTGTTCCTAATCTGCCACCATTCAGATAATAGTCTACCCTCCTGTTTTGCTACCACATTTATCCACATTATACTGCATCTGCCATGCATTTGCCCTCTCACCCAGCCTATCCAAGTTACCTTGCAGCCTCCTAGCATCCTCCTCACACCTAACACTACCCCCCAGCTTAGTGTCATCTGCAAACTTGGAGATGTTGCATTCAATTCCCTCATCCAAATCATTAATGTATATTGTAAATAGCTGGGGTCACTGCCTGCCATTCTGAAAATGACCCGTTTACTGCTACCCTTTGCTTCCTGTCTGCCAGCCAGTTCTCTATCCACCTCAATACTGAACCCAAAAATTCCGTGTTGTCTTGTGATTTTGGGGGCGCGGGGGGCGTTTAAGTTTGTATATACTAATCCTTATGTGGGACCTTGTCGAAAGCCTTCTGAAAGTCCAGATATAACACATCCACTGCTTCTCCCTTATCCACTCTACTAGTTACATCCTCGAAAAATTCTATAAGATTCGTCAGACATGATTTACCTTTTGTAAATCCATGCTGACTTCGTCTCCCAATGATTTTTCACCACTTTCCAAATGTGCTGCTATCCCATCTTTAATAACTGACTCTAGCAGTTACCCTACTACCGATGTTAGACTAACTGGTCTGTAATTCCCCATTTTCTCTCTCCCTCCTTTTTTAAAAAGTGGGGTTACATTAGCTACCTCCAATCCTCAGGAACTACTCCAGAATCTAAAGAGTTTTGAAAAATTATCACTAATGCATCCACTATTTCTGTGGCTACTTCTTTGAGCACTCTGGGATGCAAACTATCTGGCCCTGGGGATTTATCGGCCTTTAATCCGTTCAATTTACCCAACACCACTTCCCGGCTAACCTGGATTTCACTCAGTTCCTCCATCTTATTTGACCCCCGGTCCCCTGCTATTTCGGCAGATTATTTATGTCTTCCTTAGTGAAGACAGAACCAAAGTAGTTATTCAATTGGTCTGCCATGTCCTTGTTCCCCATGATCAATTCACCTGTTTCTGACTGCAAGGGACCTACATTTGTTTTAACTAATCTCTTTCTCTTCACATATCTATAAAAATTTTTGCAGTCAGTTGTTATGTTCCATGCCAGTTTTCTTTCATAATCTATTTTCCCTTTCCTAATTAAGCCCTTTGTCCTCCTCTGCTGGACTCTGAATTTCTCCCAGTCCTCTAGTAGGCTGCTTTCTCTAGCAACTTTGTATGCTCCATCTTTTATTTTGTACTATCCCTGATTTCCCCTGTTATCCATGGATGCACAACCTTCCCTGATTTATTCTTTTGCCAAACTGGGATGAACAATTGTTGTAGTTCACCCATGCAGTCTTTAAATGCCTTCCATTGCACATCCACTGTCATAGAAACATAGAAACATAGAAATTAGGTGCAGGAGTAGGCCATTCAGCCCTTCGAGCCTGCACCGCCATTCAATATGATCATGGCTGATCATCCAACTCAGTATCCCGTACCTGCCTTCTCTCCATACCCTCTGATCCCCTTAGCCACAAGGGCCACATCCAACTCACTCTTAAATATAGCCAATGAACTGGCCTCAACTACCCTCTGTGGCAGAGAGTTCCAGAGACTCTCTGTGTGAAAAAAGTCTTTCTCATCTCGGTCTTAAAGGATTTCCCCCTTATCCTTAAGCTGTGACCCCTTGTCCTGGACTTCCCCAACATCGGGAACAATCTTCCTGCATCTAGCCTGTCCAACCCCTTAAGAATTTTGTAAGTTTCTATAAGATCCCCTCTCAATCTCCTAAATTCCAGAGAGTATAAACCGAGTCTATCCAGTCTTTCTTCATAAGACAGTCCTGACATCCCAGGAATCAGTCTGGTGAACCTTCTCTGCACTCCCTCTATGGCAATAATGTCTTTCCTCAGATTTGGTTTAAGTTCAGAACCCTTATTTCTGACTTAATTATGTCATTCTCCATCTTAATGAAGAACTCAACCATATTATGGTCACCCTTGCCCAAGGGGCCACGTACAACAAGGCTGCTAACTAACCCTTCCTCATTACTCAATACCCAGTCTAGAATAGCCTGCTCTCTCGTTGGTTCCTCTACATGTTGGTTTAGAAAACTATCCCGCATACATTCCAAGAAATCCTCTTCCTCAGCACCCCTGCCCATTTGATTCACCCAATCTATATGTAGGTTGAAGTTACCCATTATAACTGTTTTACCTTCGTTGCACGCATTTCTAATTTCCTGTTTGATGCCATCCCCAACTCCACTACTACTGTTAGGTGGCCTGCACACAACTCCCACTAGCGTTTTCTGCCCCTTAGAGTTTCGCAGCTCCACCCATATCGATTCCACATCCTCCAGGCTAATGTCCTTTCTTTCTATTGCATTAATCTCCTCTCTCACCAGCAACGCTACCCCATCTCTTTTCATTTCTGTCTATCCCTCCTGAATATTGAATATCCCTGGATGTTCAGCTCCCAGCCTTGGTCCCCCTGGAGCCATGTCTCCGTGATCCCAACTATAGCATAGTCATTAATAACTATCTGCACATTCAACTCGTCCACCTTATTACGAATGCTCCTCGCATTGAGACACAAAGCCTTCAGGCTTGTTTTTACAACGCTCTTCCTCCTTATACAATTATGTTGACAAGTGGCCCCTTTTGATTTTTGCCCTGGATTTGTCTGCCTGCCACTATTAATTTTCACCTTGCTACCGATTGCTTCTACCCCTCTTTCTGTTCACACATTTAAGAAACCCACCACCTCTTATTCTCTGTTTATTATTTTTTTCTTCTTTCCCCCCTACATGTTGGGTCTTAGTGCTTCCCTTCTCTGCCTCCTACCTCAGACCCTGTCTACTAGCTTTCTCTATTTGAGTCCTTCCCCCCAACTGTTCTAAGCGGCAAGTCTACCAGTGTGAACAGGTGATTGCTGGTCGGTGCAGACTTGGTGGGCCAAAGGGCCTGTCTCCGTGCTGTATTTCTAAATGAAACTCTTCACAGCCGAGCAACGGTCACCCCGCACACTAGCACTATCCGACACGCACTAGGGACAATTTTACACTTATACCAAGCCAATTAACGTGCAAACCTGTACGTCTTTGGAGTGTGGGAGGAAACCGGTGCACCCGGAGAAAGCCCACGCGGGTCACGGGGTGAACGTACAAACAGACAGCACCCGTCGTCAGGATTGAACCCGGGTCTCTGGCGCTGTGATGGCAGCAACTCTACTACCAGCTACCACCACTGTGCTCTGGCGCTGGTGTCAACTCCACAGTAAGATGCAGATATGTTTGGTTGTTGGGCAGAGATGACTGGGGCCCACGTTTCCCACCCCTTTCGCCCTCAGCCCGAGGTACTTACATAAAACTGCTCTTCCCGCATCCGGGTGGTCCGTACAGAAGGTAGCCACGACGATAAGGAATCCCTAGGGAAAGACAGGAAAAAAATCATCAATACTGTCTGAAGAAGGGTCCTGACCCAAAACGGCGAGTGGAATCAAGGGATATGGGGAGAAGGCAGGCACGGGTTATTGATTGGGGGCGATCAGCCATGATCACAATGAATGGCGGTGCTGGCTCGAAGGGCCGAATGTCCTCCTCCTGCACCTATTTTCTATGTTTCTATGTCACCTATCCATGTTCTCCAGAGATGCTGCCTGACCCGCTGAGTTACTCCAGCACTCTGTGTCTACCCGTCGACTCCATCTACACTTCACGATGCCTCGGGAAAGCAGCCAACATCATCAAAGACATGTCCCTGTCCCACCCCAGTCATTCCTTCTTCTCCCCACTCCCGTCCGGCAGAAGGTGCAGAAGCTTGAAAGCGCGCACCACCAGACTCAGGAACAGCTTCTTCCTCTTTGTTATCAGGCTTCTGAACGGTCCTTCCATAAGCTAGGGTACTGTCTGATTCACCTCTACCCCATTGCAGACATTGGACTTTGTCTCTGGAACTGATGCGCTACAATGCTGAGAACTATATTCTGCACTCTGTATCTTCCCCTTTGCTCGACCTATTGTATATGAAACATACAAAATAGGTGCAGGAGTACGCCATTCGGCCCTTCAAGCCAGCACCCCTGTTCAATATGATCATGGCTGATCATCCAAAATCAGTATCCCGTTCCTGCCTTCTCCCCTTATCCCTTGACTCCACAAGCCCGTAGAGTATCTAATTCTCTCTTAAATCCATCCAGTGACTTGGTCTCCACTGCCCTCTGTGGCAGGGAATTCCACAAATTCACAACTCTCTGGGTGAAAACGTTTTTTCTCACATCAGTCTTAAATGACCTCCCATTTATTCTAAGACTGTAGCCCCTGGTTCTGGACTCGCCCAACATTGGGAACATTTTTCATGCATCTAGCTTGTCCAGTCCTTTTATAATGTTATATGTTTCTATAAGATCCCCCTCATCCTTCTAAACTCCAGTGAATACAAGCCCGGTTGACCAGGACTCCCCAGCCTTATAGTTCATGGTAGACTGCCTCGGTCAATGGTTCCGCGCTGTATCTCATTTATTTATTTATTTATTTAAAAAAAAAATTTATTCCTGAAAATGTACCGAGCTTATTTATTTATTTATTTATTTATTAAAAATTATAATACAACTTAGGAGATAGGTCCGTAGGTAAGAAAACAAAACTATTCGTCTAGTCCTGGGTTCAAGCTTCCGTCGAGCCTCAGCGCCGGCCCATTCTACCCCTTCAAATAATCTACGAACGGGGACCATATTCTAATAAATAATTCAGGTTTGTCAATTAAGACAAATCTAATTTTTTCCAGATTTAAGGTCTCCGACATCTCCATAATCCACATTTTAATTGTAGGGGATGCAGGGTTTTTCCAAAATTTTAATATTCGTTTTTTCCCAGTTATTATACTATAATCCAGGAAATTTCTTTGGTTTATTGTCAGTTTTAGGTATTGTTCAGATATGCCCAATATTATTAATTTAGCATCGGGATCCAGTGGAATATTAACCACTACGGATATAATTTAAAAAATATCCACCCAAAATGTTTTAATTTTTATGCAATTTACAAAGGTATGGGTTAAATTAGCCTCAGAGTATTGACATTTATCGCAGAGAGGAGCGATATTAGGAAAAATTCTGTTTAATTTTGTTTTAGAATAATACAATCTGTGTAATATTTTAAATTGTATTAAAGAATGTCTGGCGTTTAACAAACATTGATGTATATGTTGTAGGTTTTAATCCCAAATATCTTTCGTTATGGGTTGAACTAATTCATTTTCCCATTCCGTCGACGGATTCTCACTATTTAACAGAATATTGTAAATATATGATATTAATTTGACTGTGTTGGGATGTTTATTGCGCTGTATCTCTAACTTAAATAATCAGCAATTCCTTCCTACACAAACTACAACAGATGCTGGCAGATAGACACAAAAAGCTGGAGTAACTCTGCGGGACAGGCAGCATCTCTGGAGAGAAGGAATGGGTGACATTTCGGGCTGAGACCCTTCTTCAGACGTATCGACCCGAAACATCACCAATTCCTTCTCTCCAGAGATGCTGCATGTCCCGCTCAGTTACTCCAGCACTCTGTGAAGCGTCAAAACGTGCAAATACAGCGCCGGAGACCCGGGTTCAATCCTGACTATGGGTGCTGTCTGTACAGAGTTTGCACATTCTCCCCGTGACCGCCGAGATCTTCGGTTTCCTCCCACACTCCAAAGACGTACAGGTTTGTAGGTTAATTGGCTTGGTAAATAGACAATAGGTGCAGGAGTAGGCCATTCAGCCTTTCGAGACAGCACCGCCATTCAATGTGTTCATGGCTGATCATCCCCAATCAGTACCCCGTTCCTACCTTCTCCCCATATCCCCTGACTCCGCTATCTTTAAGAGCCCTATCTAGCTCTCTCTTGAAAGCATCCAGAAAACCTGCCTCCACCACCCCGAGGCAGAGAATTCCACAGACTCACAACTCTCTGTGTGAAAATGTGTTTCCTCGTTTCCGTTCTAAATGGCTTACCATGGCTAAATGACAATGTAAAGAAATTGTCCCTAGTGTGTGTGTGTGTGTAGGATAGTGTTAATATGCAGGGATCCGGTGGGCTGAAGGGCCTGTTTCTGTGCTGTATCTCTAAACTAAACATCACCTATCCATGTTCTCCACAGATGCTGCCTGACCCGCTGAGTTACTCCAGCACTCTGTGTCTATCTATGCTGGTGGAGCGCGTGCGCCAGTGCGTACCCCCGTGCCCGAGCGTCGCGGTCTCACCTCGGTCCGTGTACCACTTGGGGTTGCCGATGAAGTCCTTGACGTCTTGGACGATCTTCTCGGCGACGCCTCCATCCAGCACCACCGAGCTGAGCGGCCGCCGTCTCCGTGGGAAACCAAAGAGACGCCACTCCGAGCCCACCGCCGTGTACATCACCGTCTTACCCTCCTGCTGCTTCAGGGCCAGCGCCCGTGCTGGGGGGGGGGGGGGGGGGAGAGAGAGGGGGGGGGGGGGCAGAGGAGAGAGGGGGGGGGGAGAGAGAGAGGGGGGGGAGACAGGAGGGATAAGGAGGAATTAATCTCATCTGAATGGTGTCAGGGGAAGGGGAGGTGCAATGAGACTTGGGTGTGCTTGTTCATCAGTCACTGAAAGTAAGCATTCAGGTACAGCAGGCAGTGAAGAAAGCTAATGGCATGTGGGCCTCCATTGCAAGAGGATTTGAGTTTAGGAGCAAGGAGGTCCTACTGCAGTTGTACAGGGCCCTGGTGAGACCACACCTGGAGTATTGTGTGCAATTTTGGTCTCCTAATTTGAGGAAGGACATTCTTGCTATTGTGGGAGTGCTGCGCAGGTTCACAAGGTTAATTCCCGGGATGGTGGGATTGTCATATGCTGAAAGAATGGGTCGACTGGGTTTGTATTGACTAAAGTCACTAGAAGGATGAGATTGGGTCCTATAGAAACCTATAAAATTCTTAAGGGATTGTACAGGCTAGATGCAGGAAAAATGTTCCCGATTTTGGGGAAGTCCAGAACCAGGGGCCACAGTTTAAGAATAAGAGGGAGGCCATTTAGGACTGAGATGAGGAAAAACGTTTTCACCCAGAGAGTTGTGAATCTGTGGAATTCTCTGCCACAGAAGGCAGTGGCGGCCAATTCACTGGATGTATTCAAGAGAGAGATTTAGCTGTTAGGGCTAAAGGAATGAAGTGATGTGGGTAGAAAGCAGGAACGGGGTACTGATTTTGGATGATCAGCCATGATCACATTGAATGGCGGTGCTGACTCGAAGGGCCGAATGGCCTACTCCTGCACCTATTGTCTATGTTTGTAGCTGGGTGCGTCTAGGGAGGAGTTTGTAGCCACAATATAGACAATAGACAATAGGTGCAGGTGTAGGCCATTTGGCCCTTCGAGTCAGCACCGCCATTCAATGTGATCATGGCTGATCATCCACAATCAGTACCCCGTTCCTGCCTTCTCCCCATATCCCCTGACTCCGCTATCTTTAAGAGCCCCATCTAGCTCTCTCTTGAAAGTATCCAGAGAACCGGCCTCCACCACCCTCTGGGGCAGAAAATTTCACAGACTCACAACTCTCTGTGTGGAAAAGTGTTTCCTCATCTCCATTCTAAATGGCTTAGTCCAGGGCTCGAAATTAACGGTTGGCCGGGTGCCAATGGCGACCTAAAGTCCCGCCGGGCAACCTAAAAGCCATGCCATTTTGCCCAGCTTGGCAAGCATCCGGGACACCTATCGTTCAACTCTGTGTGTGAAGAAGAGTTTGCTCGTCTCTGTTCTCATCTCCACTAACCTTCGGTGAGGATCTGGTGGAAGAGTTGTTGGTCGGTGCCCAGTGACGTCAGGGTGACCGTTTCCCACGGTGTTCCCGTGTGCAAGTCGATCATCTGCTTCTCCCGGTTCCTCTCCACACGCAGCCACTTGCTGTTGTACCTGCGGTGACACACTCACACTCGCACGTGGCCCGGCGTTGCACACCCACCTCCCGTGTAACCCACCCTCATACATCTGGGCAGCGTGTAGTCTAGTTCAGAGATACAGGCCCCTTCGGCCAATCCAGTCCGCGCCGACCAGCGATCCCCACACACTAACACTGTCCTACACATACTAGGGACAATTTCTATTTATACCAAGTGTACAAACCCCCAATCAACCTACAAACCTGTACGTCTTTGGAATGTAGGAGGAAACCGAAGATCCTCATCTCCTTTCTAAAAGAGCGTCCTTTAATTATGATGCTATCCACTGACTTGGTCTCCACAGCCTTCTGTGGCAAAGAATTCCACAGATTCACCACCCTCTGGCTAAAGAGGTTTACGAAACGTCACCCATTCCTTCTCTCCAGAGATGCTGCCTGCCTCGCTGAGTTACTCCAGCTTTCTTGTGTCTATCTTCGGTTTTAATCCGCATCTGCAGTTCCTTCTTACACATGCTGACCAGCGCCTAATTCTGCTGCTGTAACGTGTGACAGAAGGATGAGAGGATATCTTATTGAAACATATAAGATTATTAAAGGTTTGGACACGCTAGAGGCAGGAAATATGTTCCTCACGTTGGGGAAGTGCAGAACCAGGGGCCACAGTTTAAGAATAAGGGGTAAGCCATTTAGAACGGAGATGAGGAAACACTTTTTCTCACAAGGATTGTGAGTCTGTGGAATTCTCTGCTTCACAGGGCGGTGGAGGCCGGTTCTCTGGATACGTTTCAAGAGAGAGCTAGATTGGGCTCTTAAAGATAGTGGAGTCTATCTTTAAGAGCCCAATCTTAAGGGACAGAGGTCTTAAGGGACAGAGGTTTCGGGGTAACGTGAGGGGGAACTTCTTTACTCAGAGGGTGGTGGCTGTGTGGAATCAGCTTCCAGCAGAAGTGGTGGAGGCAGGATCTATTTTAACATTTAAGAGTAAAGTGGATAGGTATATGGACGTGAAGGGAATGGAGGGGTATGGTCTGAGTGCAGGTAGATGGGACTAGGGGAAAACAAATGGTCGGCACGGACTGGAAGGGCCGAGAGGGCCTGTTTCCGTGCTGTAATTGTTATATGGTTATATGGTTATATGAGTCAGGGGATATGGGGACTCTCCCAACATCGGCAACATGTTTCCTGCCTCTAGTTGTTCAAACCCTTAATAATCTTATACGTTTCAATTAGGGATTGGGGATGATCAGCAATGATCACATTGAATGGCGGTGCTGACAGGAAGGGTCGAATGGCCTATCGTCTATTGAATGGGTGGCGTTTCGGATTGAGACGCTTTGGGTCTTGACCTGAAACATCACCCATTCCTGCTCTCCAGAGATGCTGCCTGTCCCGCAGAGTAACTCCAGCTTTTTGTCTCTATCTTCGGTTTAAACCAGCATAGAAATATAGAAAATAGAAGGAGTAGGCCATTCGGCCCTTCGAGCCAGCATCGCCATTCACTGTGATCATGGATGATCATCCCCAATCAATAACCCATGGCTGCCTTCTCGCCATCAAAGATCCTATAGCAAGCAAGATGGCCCACTCGGCGAAAAAGACGTAGTACAGTCATGGCTTCCGTCTCCGCACCAAAGAAGCCTTAGGATAATAGTGCAGAGACGGAAGCCGGTTACGGAAACATCCTCGTAAAAAAATATTTGGGAAAAAAAGTTATTTGGGAAAAATCTTCTCATTTTCTGAATTATAATTTATTAACACAAACTGTTCCCCCGCAACGTTGATTACACTGCGAGTCGGGTCGGGTTACTGAAATGGATGAAAAAAAGGCCCACGTTCTGCTCCGTTGCGTTCTACACGTCAGCCCATTGCGTTTAGCAGGAGTGGTCTACCTTGCTCAAAGGTCCTATAGCTGAGCAAGATAGACCACACCTGCTAAATGCAATGGGCTGACGAATGGAACGTGGGCCTTTTTTTCATCCATTTCCGTAACCGGACCCGACTCGCAGTGTAATCAACGTTGCGGGGGAACAGGTTGTGTTAATAAATTTAAATTCTGAAAATGAGAAGATTTTTACCAAATAACTTTTATTTTTACGAGGATGTTTCCGTAACCGGCTTCCGTCTCCGGACTAGTATATTTGCTCCGCTAGGGGGTTTTGGTGCGGAGACGGAAGCCGGTTACGGAAATGGGGCCTTAAATTACCCATGAATCTGCCCATGACCGTACTACATCTTTTTCGTCGACTGGTCTATCTTGCTCACTATAGGATCTTTGGTCTATCTTGCTCGCTATAGGATCTTTGATAGGATATTTGTTCGCCATATCCCTTGATTCCACTCGCCCCTGGAGCTCTATCTAACCAGCATCTGCAGTTCCTTGTTGCACATGCTGACCAAAGGATGTTTGATGCTGACCAGCGCCTAATTGTGCTGCTGCACAAGCAGAGACAGTGAAAGGCCTGGATTGAGTGGATGTGGAGAGGATGTTTCCACTAGTGGGAGAGTCTAGGACCAGAGGTCACAGCCTCAGAATTAAAGGACGTTCCTTTAGGAAGGAGATGAGGAGGAATTTCCTTAGACAGAGGGCGGTGAATCTGTGGGATTATTTGCCACAGACGGCTGTGGAGGCCAAGTCAGTGGATATAATTAAGACGGAGATAGATAGATTCTTGTTTAGTACGGGTGTCAGAGGTTATGGGGAGACCAAAGATCCTATGCTGACCAAAAATGCTATAGGATCTTTGCTCGCCATATCCCTTGATTCCACTCGCCCCTGGAGCTCAATCTAACCAGCATCTGTAGTTCCTTGTTGCACATGCTGACCAAAGGATAGAAACATAGAAAATAGGTGCAGGAGTAGGCCATTCAGCCCTTTGAGCCTGCACCACCATTCAATATGATCATGGCTGATCATCCAACTCAGTATCCTGTACCTGCCTTCTCTCCATACCCCCTGATCCCTTTAGCCACAAGGGCCACATCTAACTCCCTCTTAAATATAGCCAAATGAACTGGCCTCAACTACCTTCTGTGGCAGATAATTCCAGAGACTCAGCACTCTCTGTATGAAAAATGTTTTCCTCATCTTGGTCCTAAAGGAATTCCCGTTATCCTTAGACTGTGACCCCTTTGTTCTGGACGTCCCCAACATCGGGAACAATCTTCCTGCATCTAGCCTGTCCAACCCCTTAAGAATTTTGTAAGTTTCTATAAGATCCCCCCTCAATCTTCTAAATTCTAGCGAGTACAAGCCGAGTCTATCCAGTCTTTCCTCATATGAAAGTCCTGACATCCCAGGAATCAGTCTGGTGAGCTCGGATAGACTGGATTATACTGGATAGACTCGGCTTGTACTCGCTGGAATTTAGAAGATTGAGGGGTGATCTTATAGAGACTTACAAAATTCTTAAGGGGTTGGACAGGCTAGATGCAGGAAGATTGTTCCCGATGTTGGGGAAGTCCAGGACAAGGGGTCACACAATTTAAGGATAAGGGGGAAGTCTTTTAGGACCGAGATGAGAAAATCGTTTTTCACACAGAGTGGTGAATCTGTGGAATTCTCTGCCACAGAAGGTAGTTGAGGCCAGTTCATTGGCCATATTTAAGAGGGAGTTAGATGTGGCCCTTGTGGCTGAAGGGATCAGGGGATATGGAGAGAAGGGGGGGTTACACAAAAAGCTGGAGAAACTCAGCGGGTGCAGCAGCATCTAAGGAGCGAAGGAGATAGGCGACGTTTCGGGTCGAGACCCTTCTTCAGACTGGTCAGGGATCAGGGAAACGAGAGATATAGACGGTGATGTGGAGAGATAAAGAACAATGAATGAAAGATATGCAAAAAAGTATCGATGATAAAGGGAACAAGCCATTGTAAGCTGTTTGTGGTGTGAAAATGAGAAGCTGGTGCGACTGGGGTGGGGGAGGGAGATAGAGAGAGAGGGAATGCCAGGGCCTGAGGGCTGAGGGAGAGGTGGGAGGGGGTATGGAGAGAAGGCAGGTACGGGATACTGAGTTGGATGATCAGCCATGATCACATTGAATGGCGGTGCAGGCTCGAAGGGCCGAATGGCCTCCTCCTGCAACTATTTTCTATTTTCTATGTGTGTATGAGCCTTCTCTGTGCCCCGGCTACGGCAAGGATGTTAGCTGCTGACCAGCGCCTGCCTCATGGAGCCGCTACGGCCACTTGTGCCACTGACCAGACGTAGTGGTTGCCGGGGCTGGGGACGAAGCTGAAGGTGGTGGCGATCTTGCCGCTCTCATGCTGCTGGAAGGCGGTGTCGACGCTGAGGTGCTGGGCCCGGCGAGCCCGCTGCGTGATCCAGGCGAGCAGCCAGTGGTAGCTCTTGTCGCGGCTCGTCACCTCCAGCGTGACCATGCAGTGGCGCCGAAAGGCCACGACGCCGAACTGGGCCCCCTTCCGGGCCAGCGCCAGCGCCGAGCCCACGCCCAGCAGCCCGAAGCCCGCGCCGAAGTACGGGTTGTCCTGCAGCGCCGCCAGCACGTCCGACACGGGCATCGTCGCTCGGTGGCGGGGCTTCCGTCAGCGGCTCATGGCGACGGAGGGAGGGAGGGAGGGAGGGAGCGCCGCGGGGGCGGGGACTCAGCGAGGGAGCGCCGCGTCCCGTCCCGTCCCGCCGGATGCGGGGACTCACCTGGCGCCGTCCCCCCGGCTCCCACCGCCGCCGACAAAGGTTCCGGGCAAAGATACTGCAGGAGCTATATGTGTGTGTGTGTGTATATGTGTATGTATGTATGTGTG
This sequence comes from Okamejei kenojei, assembly GCA_035221665.1. Lineage (NCBI taxonomy): Eukaryota > Metazoa > Chordata > Chondrichthyes > Rajiformes > Rajidae > Okamejei > Okamejei kenojei. The sequence continues at coordinate 2,441,590 of CM069137.1, forward strand.
TTTATATATGTGTGTGTATATGTGTGTATATGTGTATATATGTAGGTAAGTATGTATATGTGTGTATATATATGTGTGTATATATGTATAAATGTGTTTATATATGTGTGTACATATATGTGTGTATATATATATATGTGTATATATGTAGGTAAGTATGTATATGTGTGTATATATATATGTGTGTATATGTATATGTGGACATACGTAGGTATGCATGTATATGTGTGTATATATATATGTGTGTGTATATATGTATATGTGTATATATGTAGGTATCCATGTATATGTGTGTATATATATATGTGTATATATATGCGTGTGTGCTTATATGTAGGTATGTATGTATATGTGTATATATATGTGTGTATATATGTATATGTGTATATATGTAGGTATGCATGTATATGTGGATACATATATATACGTGTGTATATATATGTGTGTATATATGTATATGTGTATATATGTAGGTATGTATGTGTGTTTATATATATGTGTGTGTATATATATATGTGTATATATGTATATATGTATATATGTATATGTATGTATATGTGTGTATATATATGTGAAGTGTGTATATATGTAAGTGTGTATATATATATGTGAAAACTTGCTAGTATTCCTACTAATTGTGTGTGTATATATGTATGCATATGTATGTATGTATAGAAACATAGAAAATAGGTGCAGGAGGAGGCCATTCGACCCTTCGAGCCAGCACTGCCATTCATTGTGATCATGGCTGATCGTCCCCAATCAATAACCCATGCCTGCCTTCTCCCCATATCCCTTGACTCCACTAGCCCCTAGAGCTCTATCTAACTCTCTCTTAAATCCATCCAGTGATTTGGCCTCCACTGCCCTCTGTGGCAGGGAATTCCATAAATTCACAACTCTCTGGGTGAAAAAGTTTTTTTCTCAGCCTCAGTCTTAAATGACCTCCCCTTTATTCTAAGACCGTGGCCCCTGGTTCTGGACTCGCCCAACATGGGAACATTTTTCCTGCATCTAGCTTGTCCAGTCCTTTTATAATGTTATATGTTTCTATAAGAACCCTCTCATCCTTCTAAACTCCAGTGAATACAAGCCTATTATTTTCAATCTTTCCTCATATGACAGTCCCACCATCCCAGGGATCAATCTCGTGAACCTACGCTGCACTGCCTCAATCACAAGGATGTCCTTCCTCAAATTTGGAGACCAAAACTGTACACAATACTCCAGATTACACAAAATGTGGAGAAAACTCAGCGGGTCACCAGAGCAGAAGGAGATATACAACTGCAGAAGAACCTCAAAATTGACTCCTGTACTGAAATCCTCTTGTTATGAAGGCCAACATTCCATTAGTTTTCTTCACTGCCTGCTGTCTCACCTGCACGCAAACTTTTGGGGAGGTGCAGCGACTGGTGTACAAGGACATCCAGTAAGGGGAAGGTACAAGCAAAAAACCCTTACTGTATTTTGTAATTGACAAAACTCAAGGAGACCCATGGTACAAAATTGAGTAATAAATCTGCCCCCTTGTTTTTGCCCGCGAAAGTGGATAACCTCACATTTATCTATATTATACTGCATCTGCCACGTATCTGCCCACTCACTCAACCTGTCCAGGTGCCCCTGCAACCTCCTAACATTCTCTTCAAAGTTCACACTGCCACCCGGCTTTGTGAAATCTGCAAACTTGCTAGTGTTGCTACTAATTCTCTCTTCCAAATCATTAATATATATGGTAACCAGTTGCGGCCCCAACACCGAGCCTTGCGGCACTCCACTCGCCACTGCCTGCCATTCTGAAAAGCTGCCGTTCACTCCTAATCTTTGCTTGCGGTCTGCCAACCAATTTTCTATCCATGTCAACACCCTACCCCCAATACCATGTACTCTAGTTTTAGTCACCAGTCTCCCGTGCGGGACCTTATCAAAGGCTTTCTGAAAGTCTAGATACACTACATCCACTGGCACCCCTTCATCCATTTTACTAGTCACATCCTCAAAAAATTCCAGAAGATTAGTCAAGCATGATTTCCTTTTCATAAATCCATGTTGACTTGGACTAATCCTTTTACTGCTATCCAAATGCTCCATTATTACCTCTTTAATACTTGACTCCAGCACCTTTCCCACCACTGAAGTCAGGCTAACTGGTCTGTAATTCCCCGTTTTCTCTCTCGCTCCTTTCTTGAAAAGTGGGATAACATTAGCTATCCTCCAATCCACAGGAACTGATCCTGAATCTATTGAACATTGGAAAATGATCACTAATGTGTCCACTATTTCTAGAGCCAACTCCCTGAGGACCCTGGGATGCAGACCATCAGGCCCAAGGGATTTATCATCCTTCAGTCCCATTAGCCTACTCAATACTATTTCTCGCCTAATGAAATATTTTCAGTTCCTCTATCCCCTTAGATCTTCTGTCCTCCATTACATCTGGGAGATTGTTTGTGTTCTCCTTAGTGAAGACGGATCCGAAGTACCTATTCAACTCTTCTGCCATTTCCTCGTTGCCCATAATTATTTCACCCGTGTCTGCCTTCAAGGGACCCACATTTGACTTTGCTACTCTTTTTCCCTTAACATATCTAAAGAAGCTTTTACTGTCCTTTATATTCCTGGCCAGCTTCCCCTCGTACTTCATCTTTTCAGCCCGTATTGCCCGTTTTGTTTCCTTCTGTTGTCCTATGAAAGTTTCCCAATCCTCCGGCTTCCGGCTACTCTTTGCTGTGTTATACATCTTTTCATTTAGTTTTATTCTATCCCTAACCTTTCTTGTCAGCCGCAGTTGCCTCCTACTCCCCTTAGAATCTTTCTTCCTTTTTGGAATGAAATGATCCTGCATCTTCCGGATTATGCCCAGAAATTCCTGCCATTGCTGTTCCACCGTCATTCCTGCTAGGATCCCTTTCCAGTCTACTTTGGCCAGCTCCCCTCTCATGCCTTCATAGTCCCCTTTGTTCAACTGCATCACTGCCACTTCCGATTTAACGTTCTCCTTCTCAAATTGCAGATTAAAACTAATCATATTATGATCACTACCTCCAAGTGGTCCCTTTATCTCGAGTTCTCTTATCATATCTGGTTCATTGGACAACACTAAATCCAGAATTGCCTTTTCTCTGGTCGGCTCCATTACAAGCTGCTCTAAGATGTATGTATGTATATATGTATGCATGTATGTATGTATGCATGTATGTATGTATGTATGTATGTATGCATGTATGTGTGTTTATATATATGTGTGCATATATATATGTGTATGTATGTAAATATATATATATCTATATGCGTATATTTATGTATATAATTATGTACATAATTGCCTTTATAGAATTTTTCGAGGATGTAACTAGTGGAGTGGATAAGGGAGAACCAGTGGATGTGTTATATCTGGACTTTCAGAAGGCTTTCGACAAGATTCCACGTAAGAGATTAGTATATAAACTTAAAGCACACAGTATTGGGGGTTCAGTATTGATTTGGATAGAGAACTGGCAGACAGGCAGGAAGCAAAGGGTAGGAGTAAACGGGTCCTTTTCAGAATGGCAGGCAGTGAGTAGTGGGGTACCGCAAGGCTCAGTGCTGGGACCCCAGCTATTTACAATATACATTAATGATTTGGACGAGGGAATTGAATGCAACATCTCCAAATTTGCAGATGACACCAAGCTGGGGGGTATAGTTATGTGTGAGGAGGATGCTAGGAGGCTGCAGGGTGATTTGGATAGGCTGGGTGAGTGGGCAGATGCATGGCAGATGCAGTATAATGTGGATAAATGTGAGGTTATCCACTTTGGTGGCAAAAACAGGAGGAGTAGACTATTATCTGAATGGTGGCAGATTAGGAAAAGGGGAGATGCAACGAGACCTGGGTGTCATGGTACACCAGTCATTGAAAGTAGGCATGCAGGTGCAGCAGGCAGTGAAGAAAGCAATGGTATGTTAATATTCATAGTGAAAGGATTTGAGTATAGGAACAGGGAGGTTCTACTGCAGTTGTACAGGGTTTTGGTGAGACCACACCTGGAGTATTGCGTACAGTTTTGGTCTCCAAATCTGAGGAAAGACATTATTGCCATAGAGGGGGTTCAGAGAAGGTTCACCAGACTGATTCCTGGGATGTCGGGACTTTCATATGAAGAAAGACTGGATAGACTTGGCTTGTACTCACTGGAATTTAGAAGATTGAGGGGCGATCTTATAGAAACTTACAAAATTCTTAAGGGGTTGGACAAGCTAGATGCAGGAAGATTATTCCAGATGTTGGGGGAGTCCAGAACAAGGGGTCACAGTCTAAGGATAAGGGGGAATCCCTTTAGGACCGAGATGAGGAAAACATTCTTTACACAGAGAGTGGTGAGTCTCTGGAATTCTCTGCCACAGAAGGTCGTTGAGGCCAGTTCATTGGCTATATTCAAGAGGGAGTTGGATGTGGCTCTTGTGGCTAAAGGGATCAGGGGGTATGGAGAGAAGGCAGGTACGGGATACTGAGTTGGATGATCAGCCATGATCATATTGAATGGCGGTGCAGGCTCGAAGGGCCGAATGGCCTACTCCTGCACCAATTTTTCTATGTTTCTATGTTTCTATGTACATCATCAGTTATAAGATAAAGAAAGTAATTGTGATGCTTTAAATCAAAGTTGCTTCCGATCCATGAGAATGAACTTTATTTATCTCTAACTTGCCTCTCACACACAGGCACACACAAACACACATTCACATTAATATATATGTTAAATTTGATTTTGTGCACAGTGTGTGTTAAAGCAATAGAAGGGAAGCTGCACGATGCGATGCAAGGGAAACTACGCAAAGGGGGGGGAGGAAAGTTGGGAGGGAAATGGAGGAACAGGGGGAAAACATTTACAATATTAACTAAAATATGTGATGTGATAGATGCGCTATATCAAACACTGTTCCCTACAACACTGATTACACCGTAGATCATCTTCTTCTGTCGTGTGTCTTTTAGACCTGCAGCTCCGTTGAGGCGAGCCAGGCCAACGTGTCATCGTCCAGGTCAATCAGACCTCGTTCACCATTCGGTGGCTGGTGTTTGGGGCAACTGGTACACCGTAGATGATAGAGCGGATTACACAGCGGGAGGCATACCGTCGCGTTTTGCTTTAACAAATGGCGGCCGTGATGTTCCGTTACGTACTGCACGTCAGTCCATTGGATTTTGGAGGAGTGGTCTATTTTGCTCCTCTAGTATCTTTGTTTCCAGGCGCCGTGTTTGGTTCCGCCCGGACAGCTAGTAGTAAGTAGGTAAATTTTATTTATATAACACGTTTAAATCAACTCGCGTTGAAACCAAAGTGCTTTACATAAAAATAAATAATAACGTTTCTGTACATCCATAGCTGGGCAGCAACATCTTCTACGTTTCTTGGTCCTCCAAAATATTCCAAATGGAATTTAAACTAGAGGTGGTGGAGGGAGAACTTAAGCCAGAAAGGGTTTTTGGGAAGAAAGAGCTACCTTAAATTTAGTTGCATCCGGTTGGGTAACTATGGTAGGGTGAAGATTATTCCATGCTTTAATTGTGCGGGGGAAGAACGAATTCTGTACATCAAGAGTTCACGAAAACAGGCCCTTAAGCCCAACTTGTCCACAGCGACCAATCTACACTAGTCCCACCTGCCCGCGTTTGCCCCATATTCCTCTAAACCTGTCCTTTCCATGCCCTTGTCTAATTGTTTCTTATTGAGGAGTTCCGAGATCGCTGGGCTCTGCAGGGTATAGAATGTGTCCTCAATAAGGATTATATCATAGTTGTATTGTAGTTTATTATGGATATATGTTTGTATTGTATTATGGTGGTGGGTTCTGGCTTGTCTTATTGTAGTGTAAATATTATTTTTTAATAATTGAATACATTTTTTGATAAAATAAAAAAATTAAAATATTTTTAAAAAGGCGTAATCGGCCGAAGGAGCGCATCCCTCGGGACAGCCCCTACTCTACCCCCCCCCCCCCCCCCGTGGTCAGCGCTGTCTGGCCACGGCCGCCCTCCGCACCGTCTCCCCCTGTGGGCCGCATTGTCACTGGTTGTGGGTCGGCAGCGTCCACACGCGGGGACGGGGGCAACGGGGCCGGGTGGAGCGGGGCCGGGTGAAGTGGGACGCAGCTGCAGTAGAGTTATGGACGGTCTCCTCCCTCCGCCCACCCAGGGTCACTGACTGCGCTGCACCGACACCCCGACCTCCTCCATCCCCCCCGACCTCGACTACCGTGCAACCTCCCTATAGGCGACGTTTCGGGTCGATACCCTTCTTCAGACCTTTAGTGTTTAGTTTAGTTAAGCGTCTGGGGAAGGGTCTCGACACGAAACATCGCCCATTCCTTCTCTCCAGAGATACTGCCTGTCCCGTTGAGTTACTCCAGCTTTTTGTGTCTATCTTTAGTTTGGTTTTGAGATGCAGCCATGATCACTTTGAATGGCGGTGCTGGCTCGAAGAGCCGAATGGCCTACTCCTGCACCTATTGTCTATGTATCTAGGCCCTTCGGCCCACTGAGACGGCACACTAACACTACCCTACACACACTAGGGACAATTTACAATTTTACAGAAGCCAATTATCCTACAAACCTGCACGTCTTTGGAGTGTGGGAGGAAACCGGAGCACCCGGAGAAAACCCACTGTTACAGGGAGAAAGTACAAACTCCATACAGACAGCACCCGTAGTCAGGATCAAACCCGGGTCTCTGGTGCTGTGAGATCTTCGGCCCAACTTGTCTATGATGGCCAACTGTACAACTCCTCCCCCTTCTGTCGTGGGGTAGATTGACTCCCACCCCACCCCCCAGTCACATCAATTTCACATTTCATGTATCTTGATATGTTTTTATGTCTGTCGCCCGACCAATTCCCCTCCTGGGATGAACAAAGTTCTATTGTATGGTATCTGGGCTGGAGATAGACTCACACAAAGGTGTGACGCTCTTACATCCTCGCCAACAGCCTGTCTCGTGTCCAGGCAAGGATTGCAAGAGAATTGCTTAGTAGTTTACTTAGTATATTTGTTTGTCTTGTATTGTGGTGCTGGGTTCTGTTTTGTTTTATTGTATCGTGAGTACTATTTTAATATTTGAATACATATTTTTGGATTTAAAAAAAACAGCCTGTCTCATCTCTTTCTTCTTTTGATGTTTTTATTTGTATGTTTTAGTGCATCTTTCGTTTTTGTATCACGTGGGTGGTGAGGGGGGGGAGAGGTGGGGAAACTGAAAAAAAATCTCTTCGCTCGACGGAGAAGCGACTTTTTCCGCGTCGTATCTCTTGTCCGCACTGCGGTCAAACATCGGGGGACCGACCTTTGTTAGGGATCGACCGCAGGCACTCCAACCGCAGGAGCTTCGACCGCCCCGACCGCGGGAGAAAAGGAGGAAAGAAGGTACAAGTTATTCGCCTTCCATCACAGTCGCCTGAAAAAGATGAAGTCAAGAGTGTTTTCATTGTCATATGTCCCGGACGGGACAATGAAATTCTTACTTGCTGCAGCACAACAGAATATGTGCAATATGTAAACATTGTATATAACGGGGGGAGGGGGGAAGAGAAAGAAAAATAAAAGGTTAAATAATTAACAAATATAGTGCAGATAACAAATAATAAGTCTTTTGCAGTTCAGAGCTCAGAGCTTATTTGTTGTTGTGTTTAATAGCCTGATGGCCGTGGGGAAGAAGCTGTTCCTGAACCTGGACGTTACAGTTTTCAGGCTCCTGTACCTTCTTCCTGATGACAGTGGTGAGATGAGTGTGTGGCCAGGATGGTGTGGGTCCTTGATGATGTTGGCTGCCTTTTTGAGGCAGCGACTGCGATAGATGGACGTCGTGCTGCCTGCGCTGGTGGGGACGCGGGCGGTGTGCCGTGAGTGCAGAGAGAATGAGACGGAGTTTCTTCCCACAGGCTATCAGGACTGTAAACTCTAATCCCACCAGGGACTAATTTACTGCTATGTTGTGCCTTTTCATTTCTCTATAACGTAAATACTGGTTCTGTTCTGTTGTTCTGCACAATCCGCAGGCATTGCCACTTCCATTTTACTACTTGAGTTGATCTCGGTGTTTAGCGCGGACATGGCTCCATGAGGACATCCCGGAGTCTAGAGCGAGTGTAGACGGCTTTCTGACTGTTCGGGCGGACAGGGACTGCAGCGAGAGTGACAGACAGGTCGGTGCAACTCTGGTCACATCACAGTGAGGGAGCGTGTGCGTGGCCCGGGCATTGAACTGATGATTGTGGATCTCCGCTTATGCTGTGTGCCCTAGGGATTCGCACTCGCCGCTGTGGTGGCTGTTTAATGGCCCTGTCCCACTGTACAAGTTCATTCAAGTGCTCTCCCGAGTTTAAAAAAAAAAAATCAAACTTGTGGTAAGCACTTAGAATGAACATAGCGGGTACGTCAGGGCTCAGGGACGTCTCTTAGCAGCTCGTGACGCTAACGGCAGGTACTCGGGAAACGCGGTAAGCACGGGAAGACTAGTGAAGATTTTTCACGAGAGCCCCGAGTACCTGCGGGCGGCCATTATCATATATATCTCCGAGTTCGAATCAGGGCAAACTCGGGAGAACTCTGAATGAACTCGTACAGTGGGACAGGGCTTTTAGTCTATATTTAATCTTTATGTAGTTATGTATATTGTTGCTTGTTTTGTACGACTGTTGGCAAATCAAATTTCACTGTACCTCGGTACACGGGACAATAAAGGACCATGGTACCATTGAGATTACCTGCTTCAATCAGATTCAGTTTATTGTCCCGTGTACCGAGGTACAGTGAAAAGCTTTTGTTGCGTGCTATCCAGTCAGGGGAAAGACAATACATGATTACAATTGAGCCGTCCGCAGTGTATAGATACATGATAAGGTAATACATTTTCATAGTTGAAGTAAGAAATGTTGCTGCAGGAAGAGTTTTATGAGTATGGAGCGATTGTGATATGTGTTTGTAGATTAGAACGGAGATTGTAAATTAGAACGGAGATGAGGAAACAATTTTTCACACAGAGAGTTGTGAGTCTGTGGAATTCTCTGCCTCAGGGGGCAGTGGAGGCCGGTTCTCTGGATACTTTCAAGAGAGAGCTAGATAGGGCTCTTAAAGATAGCGGAGTCAGGGGATATGGGGAGAAGGCAGGAACGGGGTGCTGATTGTGGACGATCAGCCATGAACATATTGAATGGCGGTGCTGGCAGGAAGGGCCAAATGGCCTACTCCTGCACCTATTGTCTATTTGTCAATAGATTTATGGAGAGGCAAAGTTTAAAGGGGAGATAGAGGTATGCTTGTCCTGTCCATCTACCCGTTTTAATTAAATTTATTTTTCTTTACACAGAGGTTGTTGGGGGCCTGGATCACACTGCCAGGGTGGTGATGGAGGCAGATGCGATAGTGGCGTTAGGTAAGCAGATTGATATGCGGAGAATAGAGGGATACGAGTTGATATGTACATGAATTGTGTGCAGGCATAGAATAGTTTAACTCATCTTCATGTTTGGCACGGACATTGTAGCTGAAGGGCGTGTTTCTGTTCAAGCCGTTCTACGCTGAGAGGTGGATATGCTTTCGTATAGTTTAGAGATAGTGTGGAAACAGGCTCTGCGCCGATCAGCCATCACCTCGTGCACTAGTTCTATCCAACACAATAGGAACAATTTACAGAAACATTTAACCTACAAACCTGCACTTCTTTGGAGTTTAGTTTAGAGATACAGCGCGGAAACAGGCCCTTCGGCCCACCGAGTCCGCACCGACCAGCGATCTCCGCACACTAACACTATCCTACACACACCAGGGACAGTTTACATTAATACCAAGCCAATTAACCTACAAACCTGCACGTCTGTGGAGTGTGGGAGGAAACCAAAGATCTCGGCGAAACCCCACGCAGGTTACGGGGAGAACGGACAAACTCCGTACAGACAGCGCCCGTAGTCAGGATGGAACCACCCGTGACTCCGGCTGTGCAAGCGCTGTAAGGCAGCAACTTACGCTGCGCCACCGTGCCACCCTAATGTGGGAGGAAATCAGGGCACCCGGAGAAAACCCATGCGGTCACAGGGAGAACGTGCAAACTCAGACAACAGCCGTAGTCAGGATTCAACCCGGGTCTCCAGCGCTGTGAGGCAGCAACTCTAAACAGGGTGGAGTGGAACAATCGGCGAGACCAGGCGCAGGCTCGGCGATCGTTTAGCTGAACCCATCTGATCTCCCGGTTGCTAAAGACATTAACTCCCCCTCCCATTCCCAATCTGACCTTTCTGTCCTGGGCCTCCACCATTGTCAGAGTGAGGCCCAGTGCAAATTGGAGGAACAGCACCTCATATTTCGCTTGGGTAGTTTACACCCCAACGGTATCAACATTGACTTATCCAACTTCCAATAGCCCTTGCTTTCACTCTCTCCATCCCCTCCGAGTTCTCCGACCAGTCTTACTGCCTCCGACTACATTTAATCTTAGTACCGCCCACTCCCCCGACATCAGTCTGAAGAAGGGTCTTGACCCGAAACGTCACCTATTCCTTCTCTCCAGAGATGCTGCCTGTCCCACTGAGTTAAGGGCCTGTCCCACTTAGGCAATGTTTTAGGCGACTACAGGCGGCTAGGCTGTCATTAATGGTCGCCGGGGTGTCGCCTGTATGGTCGTGAGTAGTCTCCTCACTCGCCCAGAGTCGTAGCATCTTTCTGGTCGCCGCTGGATTTTCAACATGTTCAAAGATTTTCGGCAAGTCGGCTGACCAATGAGCGTAGCTTGTCTTCTCCTGACGTAGGTTGTCGCCGGGTGGCGTAGGTTGTCACCTGTGCTGACTTCGGTGAATTCCATTGGCAACTACCTACGTCAACCGGCGACAGATACCGGCGACCAAAATGTCTTCAGTTGTCGCTGACAGGGTCGTAGCTTGTCACGGGTGGACGTGGGTTGACTTTGGTTGTCGCCTGTGTGGTCGTAGGTGTGGTCGTAGGTGGACATCCTAATGGGCCGCTGGTTGTCGGTAGCTTGCCGTCGACTAGGTGGTAGGTTGTTGTAGCTTGTCATAGACAATGTCATAGGGAGGGGTGCAGTCACCAGTTTTTCGGCGACCTGCTATGGCTGTGACAGTCGCCGGCAGTCGCCGAAAACTATCGCCTAAGTGGGACAGGCCCTTTACTCCAGTTTTTTGTGTCACCCTTGGAGTGCAACTAAACTCTGGTGAAACAAAGGTCTGAAGAAGGGTTTCGGCCCGAAACATTGCCTATTTCCTTCGCTTCATAGATGCTGCTGCACCCGCTGAGTTTCCCCAGCACTTTGGTGGAACAATCTCTTTGGACCACAAGGCTGGCATTTCATTCAAAAAGAGCAAAGAACAAAGAGTTGAAACAACCGAGTTTTTATTTTAAAACAGAATCATGAGTTTTATTGTCATGAATCATCTCAGCATGGGGCTGTTTTAAGAAAATGATCACAGGGACAACGGCAGCAATTGTCACAGGCAAAACTCATCTGCTAAAACACAGAAAAAAAAACCGTAAACACAGGCAGCGCTGCTCGCAGCCGCACTTGAAGGGGCGACCATTTCATATCCACCGCACAGACCCAAACCTGGGTAGAGTGGTTGGTGAACTGAGCCCTTGTATCAAACAGAAATGTCACTTCCACACAACGTTGGGTCTGCCCAGACACAAACACATTGGTATCATTTACACATAAATATCTCGATATATATATATATTTATATCTTATATATATATACACACACGCACACACACGCGCGCAGTCACGTTGGAGAACCACCATTGTTGAGTTGGGAGCTGGGCTGGAATCAGGAACTTGGGGTAAAAAAAAAACCCCCAAAAGATTTAGAAAATTAGCCCTTCAGAAATCCACGAGGCTGGGAACTCAGGTTGAGCGTTGAAACAAAGAACTGCAGATGCTGGTTCATAGCAAAGATAGACACTGAGTTACACCGCAGGTAGTGTGTGCTGTGCCTTTGCTGTGCAAAGAGGAGGGTGCCATTAATGCTGCTAAATGCTTGCCCAGTGAGTTTGATTTCACTCTGCTTTGGCTCCTCAATGCTGATGTGATCCATCCTGCACTGATTCGTGATGGCTGCCCCTCTCTGCACAACAGCAGGAGACAACAAGGGAAGGCCTGGAGAGAGTCCATTTTAGTTTCTGGCAACATAAAATGGGGCCAGCCTACATTCATGTGCAGGTAGGAACTGCAGATGCTGGTTTAAACCGAAGATAGACACAAAGCGCTGGAGTAACTCAGCGTTGTGTTTAAGAAAGAACTGCAGTTGCTGGAACAACCGAAGGTAGACAAAAAATGTTGGAGTAACTCAGCTGGATAGGCAGCATGTCTGAAGAAGGGACATGACCCGAAAAGTCAACCTATTCTTTTTCTCCAGAGATGCTGTCTGACCCGAAGATAGGCACAAAATGTTGGAGTGACTCAGCGGGACAGGCAGCATCTCTGGAGAGAAGGAATGGGTGACGTTTCGGGTCAAGACCCTTCTCCTTTAAACCAGCATCTGCAGTTCCTTCCTACACATGCTGCGTGACCCGCTGAATTACTCCATGCTCCAGGGATGTGGAGTGCAGAGGGAAGAGGTGGGGAGATATCTGCAACCTCCACTAGTAAGAGGCTACAGACTGTTGTCAGAGTTGGTGTGGAGAGATGGAAGGAAAGATAGATCTAACCTCAAGGGAACCAGCGTAGGAAGGAACTGCAGATAGATGATGGTTGATACCGAAGATAAGACACACAATGTTGGAGTAACTCAGCAGGTCAGGCTGCATCTCTGGAGAAGGATCAGTGACGTTTTGGGTCGGATCCCCTCTTCGTTCAGAGAATCTATCCACGTTCTCCACAGATGCTGCCTGACCCACGGAGTTACTCCAGCACTCTGTGAAACGTCACCTATCCACATTCTCCACAGATGCTGCCTGACCCACGGAGTTACTCCAGCACTTTCTTTAGTCAAGGTAACCAGGTTGGAATAACACAATGTCCATTCTTAAACATGACATGCAAGTCAATAAGTTGGGTGGTTGGAACGGAGGTTGGGAATGTAGAGCGTTTGTGGAAGTAAGCGTTTGGTGGAGTAATTGCTGGGGTAACTCAGCTGGTCAGGCAGCATCTGTGGAGATAAAGGAGGGCGACGTTTCAAGCTGGGACCTTCCTTCAGAGGCAGATTTGTGCTGTAAATGGGGGCTGGAGAAGAGACAAGTTTAATCTGTGGATTGGGGTCAGAGGTTTGAGCTGGAGATGGGGGCCAGTGAAGAAGCAGCGAGAACCCAATTGAATCCCTACCCCCCCCCCCCCCCCCCCGGAAACAGGACACCGGATTAGTACGGGTGTCAAGAGATCATGGGGAGAAGGCAGGAGAATGGGGTTAGGAGGGAGAGATAGATCAGCCATGATTGAATGGTGGAGTAGACTTGATGGGCCAAAAAGCCTAATATCGATCAACAGATGGCCATCTGATGTCAGAAACAAGAAAATGCGGATGCCGACTGATACTAAAGATAGACACAAAGTGCCACCTGTCCCGCTGAGTTACTGCAGCATTTTGTGCCCGGGCATCTCAATAACATTATTGGCCTTGACTAGAAAAATAACTGAAGCCGAATGGTGTAGGTTTCTTCCTGCACTTTATTTTCATTAATTAATACATAAATTAGACGTAGATTTAAATGAACGCTTGTTTTTCCTTCGGTTTGTTTAAACATCTGTCGAACACTCGCACTGCACGGGGTCTGCACTGGGGGGGAGGGGGGAGGAGTGCCCATGGAGACCTTGCAGACCAGAACAATCACCGTCCCAGCCAACATCACGAGGCTGAAGGGACACAAGGTGGGCGGGATGTGGAGGGAAGTTAAAGAGCGGAGATGCAACACAGGACGTCCGTCGGCTGTTCCCCAGAGATTTGCTGTCCAGAAACTGCAGGCCAGTTGCAAAGAGACCGTTCATCTTTCACGACAACAGCACGGGCATCCCGCCACTAGCAGGGAATCCTGACCCCAGCAGGAGGTCAGACTTGCTGGGAAGTCTAACACTAGGAGTCTACAAACTGTCGACTGTTTGAGCACACAAAGCGCGAGTGCCTACGTGCGTGCGTGTGGGGGACGTCACAAGCATTCACTTCCAAAGCCCCAGACAACACAGTCAGTGTAGATCCATTGCCCTCCTACCCTCGGTTACTGAACTGATTCCAGACAGCAGAAAAGGAGAGGAGATGAGAGAGGAGGAGGAGGAGGAGAGGGCGTGGGCCAGGCAACGCATGGAGCTGAAGGAGGGCGAAAAGGTAAAGTGTAGAGTGAAACGGTGCCCTCCAAACCAGAGGACTTCCCCAAAACCTGGTTCAAAGCAACCGGCGACTGTAGAGAAATCTCAATCAGGCTGCCGCACAATGAATTGTAACAGATGGGTCCTGGTCAGTGACAAGCTGGTCAGCTGTCGGCCGGGTGAAGATTGTGAGCCCACACACTGCTGGGTGCGACTGATCACTACACTAGGCATAATGATTCGGGAAATCCACCTCCCGTGGTAGCTGCTTCAATTAAAAAAATAATAAAGAGAGGGAGGAAGGGTGAGTGTAGCAGGAGGCCCGTCCACAGCGTGGAAGCCACAGCAACTGGACCCTCGGATCTGAAATGCTCACACCCACCTACCCAAGCCCCCAAACCAGAAAGGAATGCGACACCCCACGGACTGGAGTTACCGCCATGGCCTTCAGAAAAACCGTGACGTGTTACAACTCAACTGTACAGAGGAGGAGTCCAAAGCCCCGTTCCTACCACCAGTCTGAACGTCTTTGAAGGGAAGCGACAGAGTGTTTAAAGCAACCATGTGTGACCCAGGCCTCAGTCTCAGGGGCCCCACTCCCACCCACCACACACACACACACACACAGACCACTTCAGGGCAAGAACAGCAAGTTCACATTCATATATTATATATTTTGTCCTAAAAAAAACCCCATACAAAACACCTGCCCACCCCCCGCCTGATCAGCCGCACCGTTTCCCCCCCCCCCATCCCCCCAAGTGTCTGATCAGTGGCACTGTTCAATTCCACCTTGAATTCCCTGGGAATTGGTTGGTGACAGATTGACACCAGGATCCTTGTGTGCGAGGAGAAAGAGAGAGAGAGAGAGAGAGAGAGAGAGAGAGAGAGAGATGAGAGAGGGGGAGGGGGGAGAGAGAAGAGAGAAGGGAGAGGGAGAGAGAGAGGAGAGGGAGAGGAGGGAGAGGGAAAAGAGGAGAGAGCGTAGAGAGAAAAGAGAGCGAGAGAGCGAGAAATAGAGGGGGAGAGGGGGAGAGAGAGAGGGGGGGAGAAGAGAGAGAGAGAGAGAGAGAGAGAGAGAGAGAGAGAGAAAACAGAGTGAGTTCTGGGGCAGGTGGTCGAGAGGAATGAGCTCACAGCCGGGCGATGTGACGTTCAACTCCAGCACCTATTCCCGCTAACAAATGAGCAGAGGGGCGCTGCACTCCGGCAACGGCCGGTCACTGTTGAGGGAGGTATTTTTTCTCCGCTCCTCTCCTCCCCCCTCACCGTCGGGACTAACTGTAAACGAGGGCGAGTCCCTGGTTGACGTAACGCGATGCTGTATTGTGCGCCCTCTATCACAGGGGCTGCAGCACAGGCCTGTTGCAGTCCAACCCGCTGGGCTGCGGACATCTCTCTGCCTCCACCAACTCCTCCAGTATCTCCCTGTGAATGGGATACAAGAAACGGAGAAACATTGAAAATAGGTGCAGGAGGAGTCCATTCAGCCCTTCGAGCCAGCACCATTCAGATCCCTATTAAATATTTTCCCCCTTCACTTTAAACCTATGTCCTCCGGTCCTCGATTCCCCTACTCTGGGCAAGAGACTCTGTGCATCTACCCGATCTATTTCTCTCATGTGTTTAAGAAGGAACTGCAGATGCTGGAAAATCTAAGGTAGATAAAACTGCTGGAGAAACTCAGCGGGTGCAGCAGCATCTAAGGAGCGAAGGAAATAGGCAACGTTTTGGGCCAAATCCCTACATCAGTCTGAAGATGGGTTTTGACCCGAAACGTTGCCTATTTCCTTCGCTCCATAGATGCTGCTGCATCTGCTGAGTTTCTCCAGCACTTTTGTCTACCTTCCTATTCCTCTCATAATTTTATCCACCTCTATAAGATCACCCCTCATCCTCCGGTTGCTCTGGTTTCCTTCCACACGCCAAAGACATACAGGTTTGTAGGATGCGTAGGAAGGAACAGCAAATGTTGGTTTACACCGAGATAAGACACAAAAAGCTGGAGTAACTCAGCAGAACAGGCAGCATCTCTGAAGAAAAGGAATCGGTGATGTTTCGGGTTGAAACTGTCAGACTGAGAGTCAGGAGAGAGGGAAACTAGAGATATTAAAAGGTACAAAGAACAAATGAATGAAAGATATGCAAAAGGACAAATCAAAGCCAGCAAGGTGGTGAAACTGGAATTCATTGCTACAGACGGTCGTGGAGGCTGTCAATTTGTATTTTTAAGGCATAGATAGATTTTTGATTGGTACGGGTGTCAATAGACAATAGGGGTTATGGGGAGATGGCAGGACAATGGGGGTAGGAGGGAGAGATAAATCAGTCGTGATGGAATGGCAGAGTAGACTTACAGACAAAAGACAATCGAAAATAGGTGCAGGAGGAGGCCATTCGACCCTTCGAGCCAGCACCGCCATTCAATGTGATCAAGGCTGATCATCCCCAATCAGTACCCCGTTCCTGCCTTCTCCCCATATCCCCAGACTCCACTATCTTTAAGAGCCCTATCTAGCTCTCTCTTGAAAGCATCCAGAGAACCGGCCTCCACCACCCTCTGAGGCAGAGAATTCCACAGACTCACCACTCTCTGTGAGAAAAAGTGTTTCCTCGTCTCTGTTCTAAATGGCTTACCCCTTATTCTTAAACTGTGTGTGGCCCCTGGTTCTGGACTCCCCCAGCATCGTGAACATGTTTCCTGCCCTCTAGCGTGTCCAAACCCTTAACACTCTTATATTGACTTGATGGGCCGAATGGCCTAATTCTGCTCCTATCACTTATGAACAATGTCAAGGTAGAGCCCACAACAGTCCATTATTGGCTCTGGAGCAGGTGATGAGTGGATACTAGTTAGGTTAATTGGATTTGCAGGTTAATTTAACCTCTGTAAATTGTCCCATGTGTGTCAGATAGAACTAGTGTATTGGGACAATCAGGGACAGTTTATTCCCAGCAGTTGCCAGGCAATTAAATCATCCTGCCACAACCAGAGAGCAGTCGTGAACTGCTATCTACCTCATTGGTGCCCCTCGGACTATCTTTAATTTGAGTTATCTAATCTTAAATAACAATTTAAGAATTAGGGGTCGGCCATTTAGGACTGAGATGAGGAAAAATCTTTTCACCCAGAGAGTTGTGAATCTGTGAAATTCTCTGCCTCAGAGATGGGGGGGGGGGGGAATTCTCTGGATGCTTTCAAGATAGTTAGATCGAGCTCGTAAAGATAGCGGGGTGGAAGATTGCAACCTTCGCGTGGTCCGCCCTGTTTCGACTAATGCAATCAACTCGACGTGCACAAACAGAAGATCAAATAGAACAACTTGTCCTACAACTTTAGGCTGTGCACGCCACACAAAAGATAAAGATAGCGGAGTGAGCGGATATGGGGAGAAGGCAGGAACGGGGTACTGATTAGGGACGATCAGCCATGATCACATTGAATGCTGGATCTGGTTTCAAGCCAACCCTGCCATTCAACATGATCATGGCTGATCACCCCAAATCAGTGGTTGGCCTACTCCTGCACCCATTGTCTAATCAGACTTTATCTTGCAGTAAACCGTATTCCTTTGATCCTGTATCTGTTCGCTGACTGGGTAACATGTAACAAAAGCTTTTACACTACCTCGGTAAACTAAACTCAGACGGATCTTTCACTCAATTGAATCTATCATGGTGGCACAGTGACAAGCGGTAAAGGAACACAAGGTGGAAACAGACCCTTCAGCCCCACCAGCCCGTGTCTGGCCCATGTCCCTTTAAACCACGGAGGGGTGAAGTGGGGCGTCGACAGGGGTGAGGCCCGCCGGCAGTGATGCCTCGCGGGTCCACCCGTGGTCGATGAGACCATCGAGAATCACCGTGAGGGGGGAGCGGAAGAAAAATGGGAGACCCGACGTGGGGGGACCGCTGTGAGGGGAGAGGGGAAGAACAAATGGCAATAGGGGGGGGGTCAGAGAACAATGGGGACCCGTGAGGGGGACGACATAAGGGGGAGCCGGCCTGCTTTGTAACTTTGTCAGTGCCGTAGGTGGCTGTTACTTGTATGCATTGTTTAAAAAATATATATATATTTATTAGAAGCAGATATACAAAAATAGAACCAACGGCATATAAAATTATAGTTAATGTACAGCTTCAATTTTAACTTTTTAGCTTTGAATTAGAAACGAAAGGAGAAAAAGCAAGAAAGAGGAAGAGTGAGACGTGCAAAGTTAGGACCCCTAGACTACCAAAGTAGTGTAGCCAAAGAGTGAGTAAAAAAAGAGGAATAGAGAAAAAATTAAGGACAAAGAGAAAAAGAGAGATAAACGTGGTGATATACCTGCCTCTCATCCCTCCCCACCCACCTTACCCAACCCGTAATTAGATTTAAATCCAAAGTTGTGTTGCGCCATACTATCCTTGTAATAAATCAATGAATGGTGTCCATGTCTTGGAAAAATGATCTGGTTTTTCTGCCAAGACAAGTCTAATATTTTGAAGATGTGGTGTCTCGGACATGTTTATAATCCCACATCTTACGAGTAGGGACCGATGTCTGTTTCCAAAATTTAAATATTAGTTTTTTCGCCGTTATCAGGTCATAATTTGTATTGTTTATGCATGCAAAAGAATCTCACTGTGCCTAGTCACGTGACAACTGAACTCACTGAGTGCGCCGAAGGGCCTGTTTGCACGGTGTTCCTCCCAAACTAAAAGGGACCGGGGATATCTAGGTCTCGGGAAGTCGGGCAAGGTCTGGTTCAGTTCTTACTTGTGCATGTAGAAAAATATGTATCCGCTCTTGTCCCGGTCTGCCTGCACTGTGCCCTCCACTGTCCGAGACACCTCCAGATCGTTGTACGTCAGCCAGCTCTGCTTCTTGATGTCGAAGACATCACTGATGTAGTGACCTTCACAAGATAAACAATCGCCAGTTGGTTACAACATTAGGTTCGCCGACATGATCAACGGGAGGCACGGTGGCGCAGCGGTAGAGTTGCTACCCTGCAGCGTTTTCAGCGCCAGAGACCCGAGTACGATCCCGACTACGGGTGCGGAGTTTGTACGTTCTCCCCATGACCTGCGTGGGTTTTTTTCCCCAAGACCTTCGGTTTCCTCCCACACTCCAAACACGTACAGGTTTGTATGTTAATTGGCTTGGTATAAGTGTAAATTGCCCCTAATGTGTGTAGGATAGTGTTAGTGTGCGTGTGCGGCGTTAGTGAAGGGCCCTTTCCCATACTGTACCTCGAAATTAAACTGAGATTAGATAGCATTAGATTTTATCACACCATGGTTTGGGAACCAAGGGTTACGCAGGAGAAGGCAGGAGAATGGGGTTAAGAGGGAGAGATAGATCTGCCATGATTGAATGGCAGAGTAGACTTGATGGGCCGAATGGCATAATTCTGCTCCTATCACATATGACCTTATAAAGACCTGCAAGAACTTGCGGAGAATTGTGGACGCAGCCCAGACCATCACACAAACCAACCTCCCTCCCATCGACTCCATCTACACCTCACGCTGCATCATCAAGGACCAGTCTCACCCCCGGTCACTCCCTCTTCCCCCCCCCCCCCTCTCCATTCAGGCAAGAGGTACAGAAGTGTGAAAACGCACACCTCTAGATTCAGGGAGTTTCTTCCCGGCTGTTATCAGGCAACTGAACCGTCCTCTCACCACCTAGAGAGCGGTCCTGACCTGATTGGACACCCTCGGGCTACCTTTGATTGGACTTTACCTCACACTAAACGTTATTTTGTTTATCATGTATCGGTACTCTGTGGATTGTAAACATGTAGATTCCGCTGACAAAAGCTTTTTACTGTACCTCAGCGACAATAAACGAAACACCTTAGATGAATAACTACTTTGGTTCTGTCTTCACCAAGGAAGACATAAATAATTTGCCGGAAATAGCAGGGGATCGCGGGTCAAATGAGATGGAGGAAATGAGTGAAATCCAGGTTAGCCAGAAAGTGGTGTTAGGTAAATTGAATGGATTAAAGGCCGATAAATCCCCAGGACCAGATAGGCTGCATTCCAGGGTACTTAAGGAAGTAGCCCCAGAAATAGCAGATGCCTTAGTGATAATTTTTCAAAACTCTTTAGATTCTGTAGTTCCTGAGGATTGGAGGGTAGCTAATGTAACCCCACTTTTTAAAAAGGGAGGGAGAGAGAAAACGGGGAATTACAGACCAGTTAGTCTAACATCGGTAGTGGGGAAACTGCTAGAGTCATTTATTAAAGATGGGATAGCAGCGCATTTGGAAAGTGGTGAAATCATTGGACAAAGTCAGCATGGATTTTACGATGGTAAATCATGTCTGACAATATTGAATTTTTTGAGGACGTAACTAGTAGAGTGGATAAGGGAGAAGCAGTGGATGTGTTATATCTGGACTTTCAGAAGGCTTTCGACAAGGTCCCACACAAGAGATTGGTATACAAACTTAAAGCACACGGTATTGGTGGTTCAGTACTGATGTGGATAGAGAACTGGCAGGCAGACTGGAAGCAAAGAGTAGGAGTGAACGGGTCTTTTCAGGATGGCAGGCAGTGACTAGTGGGGTGCCGCAAGGCTCAGTGCTGGATTTCCAGCTATTTACAACATACATTAAACTGATTTGGACGAGGGAATTAAATTCAACATCTCGAAGTTTGCGGATGACACGAAGCTGGGGGGCAGTTTAGCTGTGAGGAGGATGCTAGGAGGCTGCAGGATGACTTGGATAGACTGGGTGAGTGGGCAAATGCATGGCAGATGCAGTATAATGTGGATAAATGTGAGGTTAACAAAAACAGAAGTAGACTATTATCTGAATGGTGACCAATTAGAAAAGGGGAGATGCAGCGAGACCTGGGTGTCATGGTACACCAGTCATTGAAAGTAGGCATGCAGGTGCAGTAGGCTGTGAAGAAAGCGATGGTATGTTGGCATTCATAGCAAAAGGATTTGAGTACAGGAGCAGGGAGGTTCTACTGCAGTTAGTACAGGGTCCTTGGTGAAGGCCACACCTGGAGTATAGCGTACAGTTTTGGTCTCCTAATCTGAGGAAAGACATTCTTGCCATAGAGGGAGTACAGAGAAGGTTCACCAGACTGATTCTGGGATGGCACGACTTCCATATGAAGAAAAACTGGATAGACTCGGCTTGTACTCGCTAGAATTTAGAAGATTAAGGGGTGATCTCATAGAGACTTACAAAATCTTAAGGGGTTGGACATGCTAGATGCAGGAAGATTGTTCCCAATGTTGGGGAAGTCCAGGACAAGGGGTCACAGTTTAAGGATAAGGGGGAAGTCTTTTAGGACCGAGATGAGAAAATCGTTTTTCACGCAGAGAGTGGTGAGTCTCTGGAATTCTCTGCCACAGAAGGTAGTTGAGGCCAGTTCGTTGGCCATATTTAAGAGGGAGTTGGATGTGGGCCTTGTGGCTGAAGGGATCAGGGGGTATGGAGAGAAGGCAGGTACGGGATACTGAGATGGATGATCAGCCATGAATGGCGGCGCTGGCTCGAAGGGCCGAATGGCCTGCTCCTGCACCTAATTTCTATGTTTTCTATCATTGCAATTCTTTAAGAGAGTCATGGGATTTGGTTTAACACCCGTGTAAGGGTGCCCCCATGGGGTTAAGTTCATAAATGATAGGAGCAGAATAAGGCCATTCGGCCCATCAAGTAAACTCTGTCATTTAGCCATGGCTGATCTATCTCTCCCTCCTAAGCCCATTCTCCTGCCCTCGCCCCATAACCCCCGACACCTGTTATAATCAAGAATCTATCTATCTCTGCCTTAAAAATTCCTATCGACGGCCTCCACAGCCGTCTGTAGCAGTGAATTCCACTAAGCTCCCTCAATACCTTACCCCTCAGTTCAGTTTATTGTCACGTGTACAGTGGAAAGCTTTGGTTGCGTGCTAACCAGGCAGCGGAAAGACAATACGTGATTACAATCGAGCCGTTTACCGTGCACAGACGCATGATGAGGGAATAACGTTTTGTGCAAGGTAAAGCCAGCAAAGTTCGATCAAGGATAGTCCGAGGGTCACCAATGAGATAGATAGTTCAGGACTGTTCTCTGGTTGTGGTAGGATAAGGGGTGGGCCATTTAGGACTGAGATGAGGACAAACCTCTTCATCTAGAGAGTTGTGAATCTGTGGAATTCTCCGTCTCAGAAGGCAGTGGAGGCCAATTCACTGGATGTTTTCAAGAGAGATTTCGCTCTTAGGGCTAACAGAATCGGGGGATATGGAGAGAAAGCTGGAATGGGGCACTGATTTTAGATGAACAGCCATGATCATATTGAATGGCGGTGCTGGCTCGAAGGGCCGAATGGCCTACTCCTGCACTGATCTTTCTCGGTTTTTATGATGGTTCATTTGCCTGATAACTTGTGGTCATGTTTCTGGACTGTGATGAGCCCTCAGTTGTGGGCGTCAGAAGCAGGCATGCTGCCCACACTGGCCTCGACACTCAGACCCTGGTTACAGGTTAGTCGGCCGGTACCTACCAGAGGACGAGGAGCTGCCAATGTGACTGACCACACTGATCAATCGGTAGGAGTGAGCCAGTTCGCCAGTCTGCAAGAACAGGAAGCAGTCGGTTAACGATATCAAACTGTAAACGGGACAACTTTAGTCTAGTTTATTAGTTTAGCGATACAGCGCGGAAACAGGCCCTTCAGCCCACCGTGTCCTCGCCGACCAGCGATCCCCGCTCACCGACACTATCCTACACACAATAGGGACAATTTACACACACACCACGCCAATTAACCTGCAGGCCTGCACGTCTACGGAATGTGAGAGGAAACCGAAGATCTCGGAGAAAACCTCACGTAGGTCACAGGGAGAACGTACAAACTCCATACAGACAGCACCCGTGTCTCCGGCGCTGCAAGGCGGCAACCCTGCCACCCTACTGCAACAAAGCAACAGCACGCTAGACCTCTAACCAGGGCTGCTCTGCCTCTAGACTGCACATCCACGAAGCACACTTGAGTACGACTTTGTAACAGCAATACCACAACCCATCAGGGCGGCAGGGCGGTGCAGCGGGTAGTGCTGATGTCCCACAGTGACGGAGACCCAGGTTTGATCCTGACCACGGGTACGGGTCTGTAGAATAATTGGCTTCAGTACAATTGTAAATTGTCCCACCCAGTCCACGCCGACCAGCGATCCCCGTAACACTAGCGCTCTCCGAAACACCAGGGACAATTTACAACTTTTACACCAAGCCTATTAACCCACAAACCGGCACGTCTTTGGGCTGTGGGAGGAAACCGGAGTATCCGGAGAAAACCCTCGCAGGTCACGGGGAGAACGCACAAACTCCGTACAGATAGTCAGGATTGAACCTGGGTATCTGACGCTGTCAGGCAGCAACTCTACCGCTACGCCACCTGGCGCAGCTGTGCAATAGAAACATAGCAAATAGGTGCAGGAGGAGGCCATTCAGCCCTTCGAGCCAGCACCGCCATTCATTGTGATCATGGCTGATCGTCCCCTATCAATAACCCGTGCCTGCCTTCTCCCCATATCCCTTGACTCCACTAGCCCCTAAAGCTCTATCTAACTCTCTCTTAAATCCATCCAGTGACTTGGCCTCCACTGCCCTCTATGGAAGGGAATTCCACAAATTCACAACTCTCTGGGTGAAAAAGTTTTTTCTCACCTCAGTCTTAAATGGCCTCCCCTTTATTCTAAGACTGTAGCCCCTGGTTCTGGACTCGCCCAACATTGGGAATATGTTTCCTGCATCTAGCTTGTCCAGTCCTTTTATAATTTTATATGTTTCTATAAGATCCTCCCCTCATCCTTCTAAACTCTAGTGAATACAAGCCTAGTCTTTTCAATCTTTCCTCATATGACAGTCCCGCCATCCCAGGGATCAATCTCGTGAACCTACGCTGCACTGCCTCAATCACAAGGATGTCCTTCGTCAAATTAGGAGACCAAAACTGTACACAATACACCAGATGTGGTCTTACCAGAGCTCTATACAACTGCAGAAGACTGTACAATGCCGGACCTGTTCACCATCTGCGAGGTCTAATGGCGCAGTGTCGCGGCCAGACCTCCCTCCCTCCCTCCCCTGCTGCCGTCCGATGCCCAGCTCCACCCGCTCACCTCCGCATTCCTCTTCAGCTCTTCAGCTTCAGCTTCACTGTAGTCCATGTCCAGGACTTCCTCATTGCCTGAGTCTTCGTCTGAGCCCACGAGCTCTCCGAATGAGCTATTGAACTCTGCAAGCACAGAAGTCAGGCAACTGAATCATGCCGCCAATTAGAAAACAAGCAGTAAACAAGAAAACTCTCTTCCTTGGAGCGTAGGAGGATGAGGGGTCATCTTTTCAAGCTGTCAAAAATCATGAGAGGAATAGATCGGGTCGATGCCCAGAGTCTCTTGCCCAGAGTAGGGGAATAGAGGACCAGCGGACATAGGTTTAAGGTGAGAGGGGAAAGATATAATAGACCTGAGGGGGGACAAAAATGCTGGAGAAACTCAGCGGGTGAGGCAGCATCTATGGAGCGAAGGTAATAGGTGACGTTTCGGGTCGAGACCCTTCTTCAGACTGATGTGGGGTTGGGGGGGATGGGAAGAAGGAAGAGGCGGAGACAGTGGGCTGTGGGATATATTGCTCCATAGATGCTGCCTCACCCGTTGAGTTTCTCCAGCATTTTTATCTACCTTCGATTTTTTTCAGCATCTGCAGTTCTTTCTTAAATACTCAGACTATCCTTGATCGGACGTCTCTCTCAATCCCTCCCCCACTCAAGTCGCACCAGCTTCTCGTTCTCACCCAGCAAACAGCTAACAATCCTTTATCGCCGTTACATTTGTGCATATCTTTCATTGATTTGTTCTATATCTCTCTACATCACCATCTATATCTCTCGTTTCCCGTTCTCCTGACTCTAATCTGAAGAAGGGTCTCGACCCGAAACGTCACCGACCCCTTCGCTCCAGAGATGCTGCCTTTACCGCTGGGCAACTCCAGCATTTTGTGTCTATCGATCGAACTTTGCTGGCTTTACCTTGCACTAAATGCTATTCCCTTATCATGTATCTATACATTGTGAATAGAAACATAGACAATAGGTGCAGGAGTAGGCCATTCGCCCCTTGGAGCCAGCACCGTAATTCAATATGATCATGGCTGATTATCCAAAAATCAACACCCCGTGCTTTCTCCCCATATCCCTCGATTCCCTTAGCGCTAAATCTCTCTCGCTTGAAAATGATTCGATTGCAATCATGTATTGTCTTTCCGCCGGCTGGTTAGCAACAAACAGCATTTCAATGTACCTCGGTTCACGTGACAATAAACTAAACCGAACACTGAAACTGAACTGAGTGATCAGTATATTAAATGAGTGAATGAACGAATACCTTATTAGTCATGTGACAAGTCACAGTGAAACTCTTTGCTTGCACAACCAAGGTATGCAGACAGTCACCCATAAAGGGCGCTGACAAAGTTACAAAGTCCCTCCATGCTAAGGCCCCCCTTTGTTCTCTTCCCCACCCTCCACATGGCGGAACCCCACGCCGGGACCGCCATTATTCTTCCCTGTCATCATCATCGAAAACATTACCGATGGGAACGGTGACGGACGCACCACAACATCTCCATCCTCCAATTGCTGCCGACTTCCGCCGCTGGAAGTCTAGGATTTTGGAGAGTGTGAGAGTGTGAGAGTGTGAGAGTGTGAGAGTGTGAGAGTGTGAGAGTGTGAGAGTGTGTGAGTGTGTGTGTGTGTGTGTGTGTGTGTGTGTGTGTGTGTGTGTGTGTGTGTGTGTGTGTGTGTGTGTGTGTGTGTGTGTGTGTGTGTTATCATCGTTCCTTACAATGCTACGTACAACAGTGATCGCAACCTACTGAAGTGTGGATGGCCGTTGGCTCGCTAGAAGCTCATCCACCCTTTGACAGGTCTTGCTTTTGGTCCACAGCCCCCTCCTCACCCGGCAAACCAGGTGGGGGAGACGGTTTAGTCGCCGACTATCCAACCATGGAGCGGGTAGCATGGGATTACAATCACGGGAAACTCACCCCCCATCACGGCAACACCCCCCCCCCCCCATGCCGGGTCCTCCATTGTCCCTTCCCTAAATATTATTTCAGTACCACGAACTGTCTACGGTGATGGAGCCTTACCTTGGATGCTTAATTCTGTTGCTCGTTTTAAGTCGTCATCTTCCTTCAACTCCCAAGCCTCCTGCAATGGGGGGGGGGGGGGGGGGGGGGGGGGGGGGAAGAGAGAGAGAGAGAGAGAGAGAGAGAGAGAGAGATTTTAGTAGTTACACTGTCTCCAACATTCACACATTAGCAACATAGTATGTGGCAGGGAATCATGGCTCATGGCTTGGCTCCAAAGACTGCACCAGCTATGCTAATGGAATGCTGTGCTTTTTGACTTAAGTTTAGAGCAGTGCTTCTTAAACTGGTGAATGGTTCAACCAAGGGCGAATGAAATTATTTTGGGGCGAATGAGTTAATTTATATTATTTGCACATGTGACAAAATAAATTATATATTAAATTATACAAGGGAGAATAAGATGAAAATTACCCAAAAACGCAAGTAAATTTAGTCGAGGGTGAATGAAATTTTGTGATTAAGACTCAAGGGTGAATGACACTGAAATAGTTTAAGAAGCACTGGTTTAGAGATACAGCGCAAAAACATCCCCTTTGGCCCTCAGAGTCTGCGCCGACCAGCGATCCCCGCACACTTACACTATCCTACACACAGAGGGAAAATGTAACATTTTAATGTAAGCCAATTAGCCTACTAACCTGCACGTCTTTGGAGTGTGGGAGGAAACCGGAGCACCCGGAGAAAACCCACGCAGTCACAGGGAGAACGTGCAAAGTCCCTACAGGCAGCACCCGTAGTCAGAGTCGCACCGGGTCTCTGACGATTGTAAGGCCAGTGTGCAGCGGAGAGCTGCTGCTCACAGCGCCAGAGACCCTGAAATAGTTACATCCTGACTATAGGTGCTTGTCTGATTGCACTTGTTGCCCGTGACCGCGTGGGTTTTCTCCGGGTGCTCCGGTTTCCTCCCACATCCCAAAGATGTGCAGGTCTGTAGGATAATTGGCTTGGTATAATTGTCAATTGTCCCTGGTGTGTGTTGGATAGCAATAGAGTGCAGGGACCTCTGGTCGGCACGGACTCGGTGGGCCGAAGGGCCTCTATCTCTAAACCAAACAAAACTAAGGATAAACACAAAAAGCTGGAGTAACTCAGCGGGTCAGGTAGCTTCTCTGGCAAAAAGGAATAGGTGACCTGAAATGTCAGGCTAGATGCAGGAAAAATGTTCTCGGTGTTGGGGGAGTCCAGAACCAGGGGTCACAGTTTAAGAATAAGGGGTAGGCCATTTAGGACACAGATGAGGAAAAACTTCTTCACCCAGAGAGTTGTGAATCTGTGGAATTCACTGCCACAGAAGGCAGTCGAGACCTAGTCTCTGAATGTATTCAAGAGTTTGATTTACTTCTTAAGCCCCCTTCGGTCGTGGCTGACCATGGGTGTCTCCAGGGTGCTATTCCCTCTATGGAGGACGCCTGTGCGTGACTTTGTTTAACGTGGGGAGACTGGTGCACAGACAGCCACCCCACGGTCCTTGACAGATCTGGGTCAGGATCCAGTGGCATGGAGTCCACGACGACCGGAGACCCTTTTCTGCTGCAGCCTTCATCCGCCTTCCCAGCCGTTGTGACGCTCCACTAAGGTCAGCCATCGTCCTCCGCCTGTTCCACCGTTGAGGTCTGGGTTGGATTGCTCTTTGTCAGAGACCTCCCCCTCGACCTTACCGCCATGGGTGGCCCTACCAGGAGCATAGCTCCAGACGGCATCGCTCTCAGGATCTCAGGTCCACACAAGCTTCTCCACCACGACAAGGTGACAATCCACAGTGAAACTTAGGGCTATCTTAACGAAAAAGCAAGAACAGGGTACTGATTGTGGACGACCAGCCATGGTCACATTGAATGGTGGTCCTGGCTCGAAGGGCCTGCTTCTGCACCTATTTTCTATGTTTCTATTCCTTTTCTCCAGAGATGTTGCCTGTCCCACCGAGTTACCCCAGCTTGTTGTGTCCATCTCCGGCTTAAAGCAGCATCTGCAGTTGCTTCCTACACATTTTGTAAAGTAAACATGTTATGAAGAGGATACATGTACCTCAGCAGTGTGGGACTGACCTGCTCCTGCAGACTCTGTGCCAGAGCCTGCTGCAACTCCTGCTCCTCTCGCTCTCTGTCCAATTCATACTGCTGCATCCACTCCATCTCGCCCTGGGCACCCTCCGGAGTTTTATTCTCCTTATTCTCGTCAAAGTCTTTTGTGGCTTCAACAGGGTCTGTTCAAAAGATGGAAAGAGACTGAGAGGAGGTTTGTCAATGGGTTAGACGGGCCAATAAGAAAGCATACCGTTGGCTTGCATCACAGCCTGGTTTGGGAACAGCTCAAGACTCCTAGTGAGACTACGCCTGGAGTGGCGCGTGCAGTTTTGGTCTCCAAATTTGAGGAAGGACATTCTTGCTATTGAGGGAGTGCAGCATAGGTTTACAAGGTTAATTCCCGGGATGGTGGGACTGTCATATGCTGAGAGAATGGAGCGGCTGGGCTTGTACACTCTGCAGTTTAGAAGGATGAGAGGGGATCTTACTGAAGCATATAAGATTATTAAGGGTTTGGACACGCAAACATGTTCCCGATGTTGGGGGAGTCCAGAACCAGGGGCCACATTTTAATAATAAGAGGTAAGCCATTTAATACGAAAACGAGGAAACACTTTTTCACACAGAGAGTTGTGAGTCTGTGGAATTCTCTGTTTCATAGGGCGGTGGAGGCCGGTTCTCTAGATACTTTCAAGAGAGAGCTAGATAGGGCTCTTAAAGATAGCGGAGTCAGGGGATATGGGGAGAAGGCAGGAACGGAGCCATGATCACATTGAATGGCAGTGCTGGCTCGAAGGGCAGCCATGATGTTTTTTCATTTTACCTTGCAATTCAGAGCCTACAGTACTCATTTTGATGGTCTCTGTATGTATTCAAATTAAAGTACTTGTTATGATATATAATGACTGTATCATAAGTACTTTGCACAGGGGAATCTTATAGAGGTGTACAAAATCATGAGAGGAATAGATCGGGTAGATGCACAGAGTCTCTTGTCCAGAGTAGGGGAATCGAGGACCAGAGGACATAGGTTCAAGGTGAAGGGGAAAAGATTAAATAGGAAACATTTTCACAAAAAAGGTGGTAGGTGTATGGAACGAGCTGCCAGAGGAGGTAGTTGAGGCTGGGACTATCCCAATATTTGTCAGAGAGTAATGGTGGATGGCTGTTATGTCAGAGAGTAATGGTGGATGGCTGTTTGTCAGGTTGGAAGCCGGTGACCAGTGGGGTGCCTCGGGGATCTGTGTTGGGTCCACTGTTGTTTGTCATGTACATCAATGATCTGGATGATGGGGTGGAAAATTGGATAAGTAAGTATGCAGATGATACTAAGATAGGTGGTGTTGTGGATAATGAAGTAGATTTTCAAAGTCTACAGAGAGATTTGGGCATTTGGAAAAGTGGGCTGAAAGATGGCAGGAGTTTAATGCTGATAAGTGTGAAGTGCTACATCTTGAGGACAAATCAAAATAGCACATGGTAAATGGTAGGGAATTGAGGAATGCTGTGGAGAGTCTAGGAATAACTGTGCATAGTTCCCTGAAGGTGGAATCGCATGTAGATAGGGTGGTAAAGAAAGCCTTTGGTGTGCTGGCCTTTATAAATCAGAGCATTGAATATTGGAGTAGGGAAGTAATGATAAATTGTACAAGGCATTGGTAAGACCAATTCTGGAGTATGGTGTACAATTTTGGTCGCCGCTAGTTATAGGAAGGATGTCAACAAAATAGAGAGAGTACAGAGGAGATTTACTAGAATGTTGCCAGGGTTCCAGCACTATGTGACAGAGAAAGGTTGAACAAGTTAGGTCTTTATTCCGCAGAAGGTTAAGGGGGGACTTGATTGAGGTCTTTAAATGATGACAGAGTGACGATGGTTACGTTTTTTCCCATTGAGGGTAGGGAAGATTCAAACATGAGGCATGACATGAGAATTAAGGGTCAGAAGTTTAGGGGGTTAAACGTGAGGGGAACTTCTTTACTCAGAGGGTGGTGGCTGTGTGGAATCAGCTTCCAGCAGAAGTGGTGGAGGCAGGATCGATTTTAACATTTAAGAGTAAAGTGGATAGGTATATGGACGTGAAGGGAATGGAGGGGTATGGTCTGAGTGCAGGTAGATGGGACTAGGGGAAAACAAATGGTCGGCACGGACTGGAAGGGCCGAGAGGGCCTGTTTCCGTGCTGTAATTGTTATATGGTTATTTAAGAAAGAGTTAGACAGATACATGGATAGGACAGGTTTGGAGGGATATGGGCTGAGTGCAGGCAGGTGGGACTGGTGTAGCTGGTGTGAGCAAGATGGGCAGAAGGGTCTGTTTCCGCTCCATGACTCTGGTGACCCACCTGTATCCACGGTGTTTCTGGACACATCCATCTCTGCCACTTCGTGCTGTTCCAACAACTCCTGGGCCTCGTCGTCCCCGAAGCCGGTGTCAGGGCTGCTGCTGGGCCTCTAGCCGGGCTCCGCGACGTCTCCTGCCCCTCGCCCCTAGCCGGGCTCCGCGACGTCTCCTGCTTGCTGATCTCCAGCACGGCGGCCAACAACTCATCTTCACTCATCCTGTCGAAGGACGAGTCTAGCACCAGGGTCGTGGCCGGGAGTTCCAACTCCTGCTTGCTTGCCTTTAGAGCCTGACCAGGAGACAAGCAGCACATTTAAACAAGGCGGTGCTGCGGGTAGCGCTGCTGCCTCACAGCGCCAGAGACCCGGGTTCCATCCTGACTACGGGTGCTGTCTGTACGGAGTTTGTACGTTCTCCCCGTGACCTGCGTGGGTTTTCTCCGGGTGCTCCAGTTTCCTCCCACAATCCAAAGACGTGCAGGTTTCTAGGTTAATTGGCTTGGTAAGAGCGCGGAAACAGGCCCTTCGGCCCACTGAGTCGGCGCCGACCAACTGCTTCTATTCTACACACTGGGGACAATTAATCTACAAACCTGCGTGTCTTTGCAGTGTAGGAGGAAACGTCACGGTGGCGCAGCGGTAGATTTGCTGCCTTACAGCGCCAGGTACCCGGGCGGGATCCCAGGTACAGGTGCTGTCTGTACGGAGTGTGCGTGTTCTCCACGTGGGTTTTCTCTGGGTGCTCCGGTTTCCACGCACACTCAAGACGTACAGGTTTGTAGGTTAATTGGCTCCTGTAAATTATCCCGAGTGTGTACAGCATAGTGTATGGGGTTCACTGGTCAGTACGGGCTCGGTGGGCAGAAGGACCTGTTTCCGTGCTGTATCTGTAAACTAAACTAAACATTTGCCCAGTTAACACAAAAGGCAACATGATCAAGTCATATCCCTTTACATTTAGTGGCCACTGCACTTGCTATTTACTTTATTTAGTTTAGAGATACAGCGTGGAAACTGGCCCTTTGGCCCACCGAGACCACGCCGATCAGCGATCCCCGACTGGAGCACCCGGAGAAAACCCACGGGTCATGATGGCACAGCATTAGAGTTGCTGCCTTACAGCGACAGAGACCCAGGTTTGACCCCTTTTCTAATCAGCGGAAAAACAACACATGATTACAATCGAGCCATTTACAGTGTATAGATACACGATAAGAGAATAACGTCTAAAATAGGAGCGAACAATCACAGTAGCAAGAAATGTTGGTGGCTGTGGAGGAATAGACAATTTAAGAACATGGAGCGATTGTAAATCTGATAGTAGATCTGCGGCTCTATGCTGGGGCGGCACTGGTGGCGCAGGGGTTAGAGCTGTCTGCCTTGCAGCGCTAGAGACCACCCAGACTACGGGTGCTGTCTGTACGGAGTTTGTACGTTCTCCTCATGATCTGCGTGGGTTTCCTCCCACACTCCAAGGATGTACAGGTTTGTGGCTTGGTATAAGTGTAAATTGTCCAAGTGTGTGTAGGATAGTGTTAGTGTGCGGGGATAGCACGGACTCGGTTGGCTTACGATCCTGTTTCCGTGCTGTATCTCTAAACTAAAGCTAGAGAGAGATAATAAGTTGGAGAAACTCAAGGGGACAGGCAGTCCGGACAGTCACTCAGAGTGGACAGCCTCTCCAGTCCGGAAGTGACAGCGCTGCCTGGCAGCTGCGGCTTGCCTGCAGTCCGTCTGTTTTTATTTTCTTTTTGTTTTCTTGTGTCTCTTTTAGTTAAATTTTTGTTTATTAGGCTGTGTATGTGTGTGTGGGGGGGGGGGGTGGGTGGGGGGGGAGGGTGGGAGAAACAGGGTTTTAGTCTCTCCCTTCGGGGGGGATGCGACTTTTCTTGTCGTGTCCCCCGTCACCGTCCGTGCTGAGGCCTAATGGCGGAGCTGGCGGCCTCGGGGCTGTGGCGGCGTTCCAGCGGCCCCAGCTTCAGAGCTGTGGTGTTCCAGCGGCGGCGGAGTTGTGGGTGTGGCGTTCCGGCAGCGGCCCGGCTTCAGAGCTGTGGCGGGGTTCCAGCGTTCCGACGATGGTGGCCCGGCTGCAGGCCTAGTGGACGACAACATCGGAGGCCTGGATCACCTCGGCGCAGAGGGAGAACAAGGAGGGGAGGACAAAGATTTTAGCCTTCCACCACAGTGAGGAGGTGCCTGGTGAACTCACTGTGGTGGATGTTAAATATGTGTTTTTTGTGTGTTTTGTTTTTTATTATATGTATGACTGCAAGGCAACGAAATTTCGTTCAGACTGAAAGGTCTGAATGACAATAAAGGATACTTTGACTTGACCTGAGCATCGCTGGAGAGAAGGAAACTGTGATGTTTCGGGTTGAGACCTTTCTTCAGACCCGAAACATCACCTATTCCTTCTCTCCAGAGATGCTGCCTGCCCCGAGTTACTCCAGTTTTTTTGTGTCTATCTTCAGTTTAAACCAGCATCTGCAGTTGCATCCTACAAATTAAAGCCAGCAGGCATGTAGTTGCTTGTGTTCTTGCCATCTTCGCAGCCTAAACTACCACTGCTCAGGTGGCCAGCTTCCCGATGTTGGGGGAGTCCGGAACCAGGGGCCACAGTTTAAGAATAAGCGGTAGGCCATTTAGAACGGAATGAGGAAACACTTTTTCTCACAGTGAGTTGTGAATCTGTGAAATTCTCTGCCTCAGGGGGCAGTGGATGCCAATTTTCTGGATGCTTTCAAGAGAGAGCTAGATAGGGCTCTTAAAGATAGGGAAGGGATATGGAGAGAAGGCAGGAATGGGGTACTGATTGTGGATGATCAGCCATGATCACAGTGAATGGCAGTGCTGGCTCGAGGGGCCTATCGTCTATTGTCTTACCAGCTGTATTTCCTCGTCCTCCTGCTGTGACTCTCGGTGAACCTGTTCACTCATCTGTTTGCTGATCATCATGACTCGCTTCACATGCTCATCTTCACTGTCCGAGTCCTGGATCACGATCGACGACTTGAAGCAGTACTTCCTACAAGCAGACATGACACAGAGATTCACCAGGATGCTGCTTGAAATTCCCTTGCATCTCCCCCCCCCCCCACCCACCTAGTCGTTTTGTTAGTTGCACTCTTCGTAACCCCTCACTATTACCCCTTCCACAGCCAACAATAGACCATTGTGGGCTCCACCTTTCCAGAGTCATTGGTGCCGGCTCTGATTTAGTTTAGTGATAGCGCAGAAACAGGCCCTTCAGCCCATGAGTCCACACTGACAAGCGATCCCCGCGCACTAACACCACCCCACACACACACACACACACACTAGTGACAATTTTACATTTTATACCAAGCCAATTAACCTACAAACTTGTACGTCTTTGGAGTGTGGGAGGAAAACGATCTTGCAAAAAACCCACGCAGGTCATAAGTGACAGGAGCAGAATTATCTTATCAGACCATCAAGTCCACTCCTCCATTCAATCATGGCTGATCTATCTCTCCCTCCTAACCCCATTCTCCTGCCTTCTCCCCATAACCCCTGACCCCTTTACTAATCAAGAATCCATCTATCTCCGACTTAAAAATACCCACTGACTTGGCCTCCACAGCCATCTGTGGCAAAGAATTCCACAGATTCAGCACCCTCTGACTAAAGAAATTCATCCTCATCTCCTTTCTAAAGGTCCGTCCTTTAATTCTGAGGCTGTGCCCTCTGGACCTAGACTCTCCCACCAGTGGAATTATCTTCTCCACATCCACTCTATCCAGGCCTTTCACTATTCTGCAAGTGTCAATGAGGTCCCCTATTATCCTTCTAAACTCCAGTGAGTACAGGCCCAGTGCCGCCAAACGCTCATCATACGTTAACCCACTCATTCCTGGGATCATTCTCCTAAAGCCAACCCTACCCCCCCCCCCCCCCCCCCCCCCTTCCCTATTTACCCAGCACCCCGACCTGGATCTCCTCTACCCCAGTGGGTGATGATCAAACCACCCCCCTCCCACCCCGCTGGGTTGCACTACAGTGAGACCACATCTTGTACGCTTACCTCCCCAGTGTAGTCTGCACAACTGTAGAGTTCAATGACTGCGAGGTTTTCAGCGGCCGTGAGCTGCGAAATGCAAACAGTAATGACAATACCCGGTTACAGACTGCACAAAACTGAAGCATAAACACTCATTCTACCCCATATTAAACAAAATGGTATCGGTCCCGACCCAGAATGCCACTTATCCATGTTCAATAGACAATAGACAATAGGTGCAGGAGTAGGCCACTCGGCCCTTTGAGCCAGCACCGCCATTCAATGTGATCGTGGCTGATCATCCCCAATCAGCACCCCGTTCCTGCCTTCTCCTCATATCCCCTGACCCCGCTATCTTTAAGAGCCCCACCTAGCTCTCTCTTGAAAGTATCCAGAGAACTGGCCTCCACCGCCCTCTGAGGCTGAGAATTCGACAGGCTCACCACTCTCTGTGAGAAAAAGTGTTTCCTCGTCTCCGTTCTAAATGGCTTACTCCTTACTCTTAAACTGTGGCCGCTGGTTCTGGACTCCCCATTAAACAGGATAACTCAACAAAAAAATGCACCGAGTGCTGGAGTAAACTCAGCAGGTCAGGGAAATCTGAACTGCACCCTAGCTGATGTTTCTGCTTCAGCTCCAGTCAGTGTATATTGTCGCGTGTACCGGGGTACACTGAAAAGCATTTGTTGCGTGCAATCCAGTCAGCGAAAAGACAATACATGGTTGCAATCGAGCCATTACGGTGTACAGCTACAGTAAGGGAATAACGTTTATTCCCACCGCCCTCTGAGGCAGAGAATTCCACAGACTCACCACTCTCTGTGTGAAAAAGTGTTTTCACACCGGACTCCTGAGGCAGAGAGTTCCACCACAAATGCTTCACATTAATCAAGTAACGTATTTGGTAAACCAGCATCCGCAGTCCCCTATTTTTATACTACATTAAAATGTCTCCTTTTTACTGAGAGACCTTCAGAACACACAGATTATTTTAATCAAATGTCACCTGTATTTTAATGTACCATTCTAGCCTCTTACATAGAGAGGTTAGAGAGGCTAGAGGCAAGAACTCTTGGTCTTGAAGTCTCAATTCAGAAACTTTGGATATACATTTGACTGGTTCTCAGTACTGAGAGAGTGCCACACTGCCAGGGGTTAGTTTTTGGATGCGTTGTTAATCTGAGGTGCCATTTGATCTCTTACTAGGTACAATTTCAAGGCAGACAAGGGTTCTGAACACTGGGCTTTCAAACAAATTCTTCAAGCAAACTCACAAATGCACATGCACTGAGTGCTTTCAAAACAAACAGTGTTTCTGTTATACCTTTCACTGCCACAGATCACCCCAAAGTATTTTACAGTCAACAAAATGCTGTTTAAAATCTTGTCACTACTTTTGTGTGCCAGCCAGTGATCACAAGGCGAAAAGGAATAGGACTTCTCTCTGGATTGTCACCTTGTCGTGGTGGAGAAGCTTGTGTGGACCTGAGATCCTGAGAGTGATGCCGTCTGGAGCTGTGCTCCTGGTAGGGCCACCCATGGCGGTAAGGTCGAGGGGGAGGTCTCTGACAAAGAGCAATCCAACCAAGATCTCAACGGTGGAACAGGCGGAGGACGATGGCTGACCTTAGTGGAGCGTCACAATGGCTGGGAAGGGGGATGAAGGCTGCAGCAGAAAAGGGTCTCCGGTCGTCTTGAACTCCATGCCTCTGGATCCTGACCCAGATCTGTCAAGGCCCGTGGGGTGCCTGTCTGTGCACCAGTCTCCCCACGTTAAACAAAGTCACGCACAGGCGTCCTCCGTGAGAGGACAGTCATACTCGTTTCGAGTGACTGCCGATGAAGGATTAGTAGAATTAGGCCATTCGGCCCATCCAGAGATGCCAACCCTAAATTTAGTTCACAGTAACATTCAACCCATTTGTCCGTAACAAATGGGGTTAAATGCATTTCTCTCCGTACTCACTTGGGGTTGTTGCCGGCGGGTCTGCGCCTGCGCACTGGTGCAGATCAGCGGGCTGCCGGCGGGCGGGTGCGGCACATGCGCACTTGGCAAGGTTGCCGGCGGGTCTGCGCATGCGCACTGGGTGGGGGTGGGGGGGAGGCCCGGTGATGGGGCTGCCGCGAGCGGCCGGCTGGCGGCAAGAAAGTGCCGCTGATCGCGCGGGCCGGCGCCACCCGGGCTCTGGGCCGGGCGTGGCGTAGCTCGAAATGGCGCCAGGCCCGGCAACCCTCCCCCACTGCGCACGCGCGGCCACTGGGGCCCGGCAACCCTCCCCAACTGCGCAGGCGCGGACACTGGGGCCCGGCAACCCTCCCCAACTGCGCAGGCGCGGACACTAGGGCCCGGCAAAGTGCCGCTGATCGCGCGGGCCGGCAAACCGGGGACACATGGCGCCGGCGTTCACCACGGGAGGAACACCGGCGCGGCGGTGTTCCGTAACAGCATGTTTGGCTGCCGGAACACCGTAAAAAGGTTATTTCGCCGGGATAAAATACGGCGAATCCGGGACACTTGGCATCTCTGCCCATCGTCTACTCCGCCATTCAATCATGGCTGATCTATCTCTCCCTCATAACACCATTATCCTGCCTGTACCCCATAACCTTTGACACCTGCAGTTGTAGTTTGTTGAAATAAAGGTGCTGAAATAGCTCAGCAAGTCAGGCAGCATCTTTGGAGGAACCTCTGAAGGGTCCCGACCCGAAATGTCACCAGCCCACGTTCTCCAGAGATGCTGAAGATAGACACAAAAAGCTGGAGTAACTCAGCTTACAGGACAGGCAGCATCTCTGGAGAGAAGGAATGGGCGACCCATCAGGTCGAAACCCTTCTTCACTCAACCCGAAACGCCGTGCTTAAGTCCATGTACACAACATCTACAGCTCTGCCCTCACCGAACTTTTTTGGTCACATCTTCAAAAAAATCAATCAGATTTGTGAGACACGACCTCCTACGTACAAAACCACGCTGACTATTGCAAGTTACCAGAGTCCAGTTGATCGGCGACGACAGTTTAGTTTAATTTATATTTATACCAAACCAATTAATCTAAACATCTGTACGTCTTTGGACTGTGGGAGGAAACCGAAGATCTCCGAGAAAACCCACGCAGGTCAAGAGGAGAACGTACAAACTCCGTCCAGACAGCACCCGTAGTCGGGATAGAACCCTGTGAGGCACCGTGCCAACTATCTTTGGTTTAAACCAGCATCAGCAGTTCCTTCCTACACATTTCCCCAGAGATGTTGCCTGACTCACTGAGTCATTATGATTTATCTTTGTCTTGCTTCTTCTTGCGTATGGCGTGCACAGCCTAAAGTTGAAGGACAACTTGTTCTGTTTGATCTTGTTTGATTGTGCACGCCAGGTTGATTGCATTCGTCGAAACAGGGCAGACCACGTGAAGATTGCAATCTCCCCATCAAGTCTACTCCGTCATTCAATCATGGCTGACGTATCTCTCCGTCCCAACCCCATTCCCCAGTAAACCGCAATCTTCTTACATTGGACCTTGCGTGTTCCAGGCCAGTGCATGTGGCTGCCGTGTGGTCTCAGTGCAGTGGGCAGCGAGGGCCAGGTACTTGGGGATGATCACCTGCTGGCCGAGCTTGCTATTCAGAGACAGCTGCACGTTAAAGCTGTACCGTTTCAGGTGGAGGATGAGGACCCTGCAAGACAAAGCCAGTCTGTTAGCGCAACCAGGGGACTGTCTTTGCACGCAGCGAGCGGTCGGGGACGACCGGTATCGAGAGGCATGGCCCGTGATAAAGATATTTAGACATTAGAGATACAGCGCGGGTTTGTCCCACCGAGTCTGCGCTGACTAGCGATCCCCCTGCACACTAACACTATCCCACACACCAGGGACAATTTATAAAAGTCAGGAAGGATATTAAGCTGGAACGGGGGATGAAAGAATTCACCAGGATGTTACCAGGTAAAAGGAGGGGCCGGAGAGGGGGGTGTGCATAATCTTCTTGTGAATGAAACATAAACCAAAGGAATAGTTAGATCTCAAGTCAGGTGTTGAGCAGCCAGGTTCTTGCCTCTGCGTCAATATCTGCCAGGCCCTGAGCTCCATTTGGTGGGTGGTAGAGCGGGCACCCAGAGGTAACAGGGTTGGCTGTCTGTTGTTCTGCTCCGCATTCACAGGCTGGGCTCTGGCGGAGTCCCCATCTCCACATGCTGGCATTGAAACGCCCAAC
This sequence comes from Okamejei kenojei, assembly GCA_035221665.1. NCBI lineage: Eukaryota > Metazoa > Chordata > Chondrichthyes > Rajiformes > Rajidae > Okamejei > Okamejei kenojei. The sequence continues at coordinate 2,480,623 of CM069137.1, forward strand.
TCCAGTACCAAGTTTGTTGAGCTTCATCCATGCTCTACTGGTGAGGTCAGACAGCTTTTATCTGGTGAAGAGATGTAGCTGTGTAATGGAGATGACGTTGCCTTCCACTCCTGTGACCACTTGGTAACTATCCAGTGTGCTTTGGTATGCATAATCATCGGTGGCATAGATAAAGTGGACGGTGACTGCGTTTTGGTAGTGGAGTCCTAGAGGTCATTGTTTTGAGATGAGAGGGGAAAGACTTAAGACGCAAGGGACAGTTTATTCAGGCAGAGAGGGTGATGCGAACAGGAATGATCCCAGGAATTAGTGTGTTAACATATGATTATGTTATATATGTTATATATATAAACATATAACATATATAACATATCTGAACCTGTACTCGCTGGAGTTGAGAAGGATGAGGGGGCACTTCATTGACACTTACCGAATAGTGAAAGGCCTGGATAGAGTGGATGTGGAGAGGATGTTTCCACTAGTGGGAGAGCGTAGGGCCAGAGGGCACAGCCTCAGAATTAAAGGATCTACCTTTAGAAAGGAGATAAGGACAAATTTCTTTGGTCAGAGGACTAGAGGCAATAGTCTCAGAATTAAAGGACGTTCTTTTAGGAAGGAGACCAGGAGAAATTTATTTCGCCAGAGGGTGGTGAATCTGTGGAATTCTTTACCAGACGGCGGTGGAGGCCAAATCACTGAATATTCTCAAGGCAGATAAAGGTAAATCCTTGTTTAGTACGGGTGTCAGGGGTTATGGGGAGAAGGCAGGAGAATGGGGTTGAGAGATAGATCAGCTATGAATAAATGGCGGAGCAGACTTGATCTGGAATGGCCTAATTCTGCTCCCATCACTTATGACCTTATATGGAACAAGGTGCCAAAAGAACCGAAGAGTACAATGGTAAATGTCAGTTACATGAACAGAGAAGATTTAGTGCGTTAAGTGCCAAATACAGGTAAATGAAACCAGTTCAGTTACAAAACTTAGCAGACATGGATAAGTTTTAACGTCATTCGGCATGGAAACAGGCCCATCGGCCCAACTTTCCCACACTGACCTGCATGCCCCATCTACACTAGTCCCACCTGCCTGCTTGGCCCTTATCCCACCAAACCTATCTTATCCATGTACCTGCCTCAACCACCCCCTCAGGCAACTCGTTCCGTACACCCACCACCCTTTGCGTAGAAAAGGTACCCCTCAGCTTCCTATTAAGTCTTCTCTGCCCTCACCGTAAGCGAGTCTTCCCGAGTACCCGCCGTTAGCAGTACGAGCCGATAAGAGACGTCCCCGAGCTCCGAAGTACCCGCTACGTTCATTCTCCGTGCTTACCACGAGTTTGATTTTTTTTTAAACTCAGGAGAGCTCTTGGAATGAACTCATACCGTGGGTCAGGGCTATTAATGTGCGGGGATGGCTGGTCGGCGCGGACTCAGTGTCTCCTCGCTGTATCTCTAACCTAAAACTAAACTAAACTCAGCTACTGACCTGGGCAGCCTGCTGAACTTGTGGGTCACAACTGCATTTTTCCCATTGCATTTCTCGCAGCAGTATTCAATTTCTTCAGCCTGAAGCAAAACAGAAATTAGTCAGAAGTGTCCAACTTCCCCAGCGTCCCTGTGCAGCGCATCCAGTTAGCACCAGGGGTGGAAATAAGAGGGTAGGTTCCAAAATACCCCTTCACCTCGAATAAATACAACAAGAATAACTGGAAACATCACCATGCTCTTCACATATTGCTTGACCTGCTGACCTACACTACTGCAGCACTTTTGTCCTTTTAAAATAAACCCAAGATAACCAATGAGGGCAGCACGATAGATTTGTTGATAGACACAAAATGCTGGAGTAACTCAGTGGGTGACGCAAAAACGTCACCCATTCCTTCTCTCCGCTGAGTTACCCCAGCATTTTGTGTCTACCTGGATTTTATCCGACATCTCTTTCAAGAGAGAGTTAGATGGAGCTCATTGGGATAGCGGAGTCAGGGGATATGAGGAGAAGGCAGGAACGGGGTACTGATTGGGGATGATCAGCCATGATCACATTGAATGGCGGTGCTGGCTCGAAGGGCCACTCCTGTACCTATTGTCTATCTGCAGTTCTTTCTCACACAATAGAATCGCTGTCTGTTTGGAGTCCGTATATTCTCCCTGGGACCGCGTGGGTTTTCTCCAGGCGCTCCGGTTCCCTCCCACAATCCAACGATGTGCAGGTTTGCAACATGCAACTCTACCGCTGCGCCACCAGATTTCCCGCTGCCCCAAATCTCCTGTCAAGCTCCTTAAGGGCCTGTCCCACTTACCGATTTTTTCGGTGACTGTCGGCATCATTGACTGACATATCAGGTCACCGAAAAATTCGTAGAGTGATGACGTTTTGACGCACAATGTTTTTTTTTTTAAGTGTCACAACATTTTTTTTGTCGCCGCTGGATTTTGAAATGTTCAAAATCTTTTGGCGACACTGATGCGCCGCCGGCAGTTGCCGAAGATAAATCGGCAAGTGGGACAGGCCCTTAAGAAGCTTAAACGCCCTCATTCATGCACACACAACGGCCGAGAGAAAGGCCAGGAAGACGCACGCACCCTGAAGAAGAGATCGAGCGAGTCCTGGATCGATCTGGGAGGCAGCTGCTTCTTCCGCCGCGGGAGGTCGATGGAGAGATCGTTGAACTGCTCTCTCTTTGTGACGCTTTCTGAACACCTGGAACAAGGACAGAATCACGGGCGATCAGCATGCACGTCAGCCCCATCCCCTGCTCACTAACACACACTGGTTATGTTCAACACAAACTTCTGTATCGTTTCGTTTACTGTTGTCACATGTACTGATGTAACCTGGCGGGTCAGGCAGTCTGGAGGTGGAGGCAATGGACAGATGATGCTTTGTGTCGGGACCCTTCGTTTGGCTGCGGAAGTGCCTCGACACAAAACATCGCCTGTCCATTCCTTCCACCGATGTTGCCTGACCCGCTGAGTTCCTGCAACACTTTGACTTTAGCTCAAGATTCCAGCATCTGCAGTTCCTTGTAACTCCGTAAATGGGTAAGTATCTATTCAATTGATTGATTGATAAATCATGGAAACAGCACTGGTTCTGTGTTATCCCATTTTCTCAGCCACTCTCTATATACTAGGGGCAATTTACATGGCCCAATTTATGATACGATAGAACTTTATTTACCCCAGGAGGGAAATTGATCTGCCAACAGTCATAAAAACACAAAATACATGAAATTAAAGTGACGAGTGGAAAGGATTGGGGATGTGCAAAGATTGAGCAAGGGGTGGGAGGTGGAAGAATCAGTCTACCCCACGACAGAACTTTGATAGCCACAGGGAAGAAGGATCTCCTGTGGCATTCTGTGCTGCATCTTGGTGGAACCAGTCTGTTGCTGAAGGTGCTCCTCAGGTTGACCAGTGCGTCACGGAGGGGGTGAGCTGTATTGTACAGGATGCTCCGCAGTTTGAGGAGCATCCTCCCCTCCAAGACCAACCTCCGGTGAATCCAACGCCAACTCCGCTCCCAGCCTTCCTGATGAATTTGTTGATCCTTCGTCCTGCTGCCCCAGCTCACGGCAGCAAAGAAGATGGCACTGGCCACCACCGACCGATTGGTAGAACATAGAAACATAGAAATTAGGTGCAGGAGTAGGCCATTCGGCCCTTCGAGCCTGCACCGCCATTCAATATGATCATGGCTGATCATCCAACTCAGTATCCCGTACCTGCCTTCTCTCCATACCCTCTGATCCCCTTAGCCACAAGGGCCACATCTAACTCCCTCTTAAATATAGCCAATGAACTGGCCTCAACTACCCTCTGTGGCAGAGAGTTCCAGAGACTCACCACTCTCTGTGTGAAAAATGTCTTTTTCATCGGTCTTAAAGGATTCCCCCCTTATCCTTAAGCTATGACCCCTTGTCCTGGACTTCCCCAACATCGGAAACAATCTTCCTGCATCTAGCCTGTCCAACCCCTTAAGAATTTTGTAAGTTTCTATAAGATCCCCTCTCAATCTCCTAAGTTCTAGAGAGTATAAACCGAGTCTATCCAGTCTTTCTTCATAAGACAGTCCTGACATCCCAGGAATCAGTCTGGTGAACTTTCTCTGCACTCCTTCTATGGCAATAATGTCCTTCCTCAGATTTGGAGACCAAAACTGTACGCAATACTCCAGGTGTGGTCTCACCAAGACCCTGTACAACTGAAGTAGACCCTCCCTGCTCCTATACTCAAATCCTTTTGCTATGAACACTAACAGACCATTCACTTTTCACTGCCTGCTGCACGTGCATGCCTACTTTCAATGACTGGTGTACCATGACACCCAGGTCTCGCTGCATCTCCCCTTTTCCTAATCGGCCACCATTTAGATAATAGACTGCTTTCCTGTTTTTCCCACCAAAGTGGATAACCTCACATTTATCCACATTATACTGCATCTGCCAAACATTTGCCCACTCACCCAGCCTATCCAAGTCACCTTGCAGTCTCCTAGCATCCTCCTCACAGCTAACACTGCCCCCCAGCTTAGTGTCATCCGCAAACTTGGAGATATTGCCTTCAATTCCCTCATCCAGATCATTAATATATATTGTAAATAGCTGGGGTCCCAGCACTAATCCCTGCGGTACCCCACTAGTCACTGCCTGCCATTGTGAAAAGGACCCATTTACTCCTACTCTTTGCTTCCTGTCTGCCAGCCAGTTCTCTATCCACATCAATACTGAACCCCTAATGCCGTATGCTTTAAGTTTGTATACTAATCTGTTATGTGGGACCTTGTCGAAAGCCTTCTGGAAGATATAACACATCCACTGGTTCTCCTTCATCCACGCTACTAGTTACATTCTCGAAAAATTCCACAAGATTCGTCAGACATGATTTACCTTTCGTAAATCCATGCTGACTTTGTCCAATGATTTCACCACTTTCCAAATGTGCTGCTATCCCATCTTTAATAACTGACTCTAGCAGTTTCCCCACTACCGATGTTAGACTAACTGGTCTGTAATTCCCCGTTTTCTCTCTCCCTCCCTTCTTAAAAAGAGGGGTTACGTTTGCTACCCGTCAATCCTCAGGAACTACTCCAGAATCTAAAGAGTTTTGAAAGATTATCACTAATGCATCCACTATTTCCTGAGCTACTTCCTTAAGTACTCTGGGATGCAGCCTATCTGGCCCTGGGGATTTATCGGCCTTTAATCTATTCAATTTACCCAACACTAATCTGCATCTGCAGCATCTTACTGCAGACGTTGAAGGAGCGGAGCCTTCTCCTAAAGTGCAGCCGGATCTGTCCCTCCTGGTATAGGGCCTCAGCGTTCCTGGACCAATCTAGAAACCCTGATGTCTTTGGAACAGGGGAGCACCTGGAGGGGACCAAGGTGGTGACAGGGAGAATGTGGAAACTCCACATGGACTGAAAGCAAGGTCAGGATCGGAGCAGAGACTGAGGCAGCAGGTCTATCAGGTGTGTCGATGTGTCACCGTTGGGAGATTAGAGTTATCTGCACAGTGGATGCTGCAACGATCTCCATCATTCCATATGACAATGGTGCCCTGTGTTTTGGTGCAAGGAATCAGTCAATAGCCAGGTACCAATGGGAAAATACGACGGAAAATCCAGAGCAGCAACCTCCAGTGCCAACTGGCACTCCGACCTTCCCATCAAGGGTCCAAGGCCTGGTAAAGAACTCTCAACTTGTACCAACTTCCTATACAACTGTATTTAATCTAGGAATATACTTGCGTGTTTCGTGAGACCCGGGTTTGATCCCGACCACGAGTGTTATCTGTACAGTTTGCACGTTCTCCCTGTGACCAGCGTGGATGCTCCGGTTTCCACCCGCACTCCAAAGATGTACAGGTTTATAGGCTAATTAGCTTGGTAAAATTGTAAATTGTCCCGTGTGTGTGTGTGTGTGTGTGTGTGTGTGTGTGTGTGTGTGTGTGTGTGTGTGTGTGTGTGTGGAGGATAGTGTTAATATGCAAGGATCGCGGGTCGGTGCGGACTCGGTGGGGCGAAGGTCCTGTTTCCGCTCTGTATCTCTAAACAAAAGTATTGTAATGCTTTTACTGAACTGTATGCAAAAAAGATAATTTCACTGTACCTCGGCACATGCAACAGTAAAGTACAATTGAACATTGTTAGGACAGGTTCACAGGGCGATGGGCCAAATGCAGGCAGGTGGGACATGTTAGACCGAAGGGTCTATTTCAGTGCTGTGACGATTCTATGACCAGGTCGAAGATAGATACCAAAGTAACTCAGCGGGACAGGCAGCATCTCAGGAGGGAAGGAATACGTGACTTTTCGGGTCGAGAGCCTTTTTCAGATGGAAAGGGTTAAAAGCTGCTGCACAGATGGGCTTGTGCTCCTTGAATTATGGACGGCTGATGTGGGATCTAAATTGGTCTCATGAGATGGAGATCTAAGTTTAAATTGGTCTCATGAGATGGACAAACTCAGCGGGTGAGGCAGCATCTCTAGGGAGAAGGAATGTGTGACGTCTCGGGTCGAGACCCTTCTTCAGTGAAAATATATATACATATTTATATAAAATATATAAATAAAACATCACACATACATAAAAATATAAATATTATTAAATATGTAAAAAAACATTATATAGTATATAAATATATATATTATATGTGAATATATATATACACGGCAACATGTTGTGTGTGTCTTTGATGTCATGCAGCGTGTGCAGTTCCTTGCTCCACTCTATGATCAGGTGTAGTGAGCAACGTACGTTTTGCAGTCGATGGTGTGCAGGACCTCGAACTCCACGTTGCAGATGATGGGGCAGGCGTAGACTCTGGCCGCTCCATCCTCGTCACTCCCTCGCCCGGCTGGACCCTCCTCGCCCGCCACAGGCTCGTTCTTCCACGTCTTGTTCAGCTTCTCCATGTCCTCCTTCAGCTGGTCCATGCACTGGCTCAGGAACTCGTGGGCGTCCTGCAACGGTAAGTCGGGGGGGGGGGGGGGGGGGGGGGCAGGAAGGGGGGGAGAGAGGGAGAGAGAGAGAGGCGGGGAGGGGGCGGAGGCAGAGGCGGAGGGGCAGGTGGAGGGGGAGGAGAGAGGGAGAGATGAACACAAGGAAACAATGAGTGATAATTCAGGTCAAGACCCTTATTGTCGAGACTGGGTTGAAGAAGGGTCTCGACCCAAAACGTCACCCATTCCTTCTCTCCAGAGATGCTGCCTGTCCCGCTGAGTTACTCCAGCACTTTGTGTCTTTCTTTAAACCAGCATCTACAGTTCCTTCCTACACAAGGAAACAACATTTCTAGGCACATTACTCGGGGCGGCACTGTGGCGCAGCGGTAGAGATGACCCTCAACCTCCAACATTCCAGCGAAAACAGTGCAAAGGTCTCCAACCTCTCCCTGTAGCTGAAACTCTCTTATCCAGGCTGAACCTGCTCCATATTGAATAGGACCAATGAAAGACTTTTCCTCCATCTTTGAGGAAGAGAATTCCAAAGTCTCATGACACCTTTGAGAGAAAACACTGTCTTGGCCTAACTTAACGGACTTCTTACTTTAAAACAGTGACCACCATTTTATTCCAGTATCTGCACCTACGGATGAAACATTCATGCACATTTTTTTGCTTGGTTCCATTTCAAAAGTTTGACCAAAATGGGTTAAGTTCTCGATAAAACATGATGCAGGAGGGCGGCACGGTGGCGCAGCAGTAGAGTTGCTGCCTTGCAGCGCCAGAGGCTCGGGCTCGATCCTGACTACGGGTGCTGTCAGATTGTACCTTCTCCCTGTGGGCTTTCTCCGGCTGCTCCGGTTTCCTCCCACACTCCAAAGACGTACAGGTTTGCAGCTTAATTGGCTTGGTATCATTGTAAATTGTCGCCAGCGTATAGGATAGTGCTAGTGTGCGGGGTGATTGCTGATCAGCGAGGGCTTGGTGGGTCTACCACGCTGTATCTGTAAACTAAACTCTAAGTCCAACAAGCACAACACTGGCTCTGCACACAACAGCCCCCTCTAATGGAAGGCCGATCTACTGCAGCATCTCCACTGACCTCAGATTCAAGGCAATCACTACCTTGAATTTTGAAGGATCTGAAGGTTCCCGTCCTAAAACTTGGCCAATCCATGTCCTACAGACATGCTGCCTGACCCACTGAGTTACTCCAGCACTCTGTGAAACGTCACCTATCCATGTTCTCCACAGATGCTGCCTGACCCGCTGAGTTACTCCAGCACTCTGTGAAACGTCACCTATCCATGTTCTCCACAGATGCTGCCTGACCCGCTGAGTTACTCCAGCACTCTGTGAAACGTCACCTATCCATGTTCTCCACAGATGCTGCCTGACCCGCTCTGTGACTCCGTGGTTGGCGAAGCAAGATTACCAATAACAGCAAGCAGACCGCTGGTTAGACAGCCCGGTTCTACCGACCCTGACCGCCCCGCTCCTTACATTCTGCACGTATCCGGAGAACCTCTCCGCGGTGGCCGAGATGGCATTCTTCACCTTCTTCAGCAGCTCTTTCTTCACCTCTGGGCTGCAGTTGTCCTTCTTGGCCAGGAGATGGGCGAAGCGCCTGCCAAAGGTCAACACACAGGAGGGTCAGAGGTCACACTGGCCCACAACACATCCAGTTACAGTTTAGTTTCTTGTCACGTGTAACGAGGTACAGTGAAAAGCTTTTTGTTGCGTGCCAACCAGTAGGCGGAAAGACAATACAAGATTACAATCGAGCAGTTTACACTCTCCCCACAAAGGTGGTGCAACGGGTGGAGCTGCTGCCTCACAGCGCCAGAGACCCGGGTTCAATCCTGACTACGGATGATGTCTGTACGGAGTTTGTACCTTCTCCCCATGACCTGCATGTGTTTGCTCCGGTTTCCTCCCACACTCCAAAGACGTGCAGATTTGTAGGCTAATTGGCTTGGCAAGAATCGTAAATGGTCCCTAGTGTGTGTAGGATAGAGTTAGTGTGCGGGGATCACTAGTCGGCGTGGACTCGGTGGGCTGAAGAGCCCGTTTCCCTGCTGTGTCTTTAAACTAAAACAAAACAAAAATTGGTACATATGACAAACAAAAAACTAAGCAAAACAAAAAATATCGCAGCATAATTTAGTTTAATTAGAACTCGACTAATGACTGTTGGGTGGCTCAGCGGTAGATGCTGCTGCCTCACAGCGCCGGAGATCCGGGTCCGATTCTGACTATGGGCGCTGTCAGCATGGAGTCTGTACGTTCTCCCCGTGACCGCATGGATTTTCTCTGAGATCTTCGGTTTCCCCCCACAATGTCATATGAGGAAAGATTGAAAAGACTAGGCTTGTATTCACTGGAGTTTAGATGGATGAGGGGGGATCTTATAGAAACATATACAAATATAAAAGGACTGGACAAGCTAGATGCAGGAAAAAATGTTCCCAATGTTGGGCGAGTCCAGAACCAGGGGCCACAGTCTTAGAATAAAGGGGAGGTCTTTTAAGACTGAGGTGAGAAAAAACATTTTCCCCCAGAGAGTTGTGAATTTGTAGAATTCCCTGCCGCAGAGGGCAGTGGAGGCCAAATCACTGGATGGATTTAAGAGAGAATTAGATAGAGCTCTAGGGGCCAGTGGAATCAAGGGATATGGGGAGAAGGCAGGAACGGGGTACTGATTGGGGACGATCAGCCATGATCACAATGAATGGCGGTGCTGGCTCGAAGGGCCGAATGGCCTCCTCCTGCACCTATTGTCTATGATTCTATGTAACTCAAAGAAGGTGCAGGTTTGTACGTTAATTGGCTTGGGTTCGTATAATTGTTCCCCGTCTCCGCGCTGTATCTCTAAACTAAACCCTAAACGTTCAAGGCCTAACGAACACTCCACCCAGAAGTGATCCCAGGAATGAGTGGGTTAACATACGATGAGCGTTTGAAGGAACTGGCCTGGAGTTAAGAATGAGGGGGACCTCGCTCAAGCCTACCAAATAGTCAAAGGCTTGGATAGAGTGGATGTGGAGAGGATCTTTCCACCAGTGGGAGAGTCATAGCCTCAGAATTAAATGAGGGGATGAGAAGGAATTTCTTTAGTCAGAAGATATTGAATCTGTGGAATTCTCTGCCTCGGAAGGCAGGTGAGGCTAATTCTCTGGATGCTTTCAAGAGAGTTAGATAGAGCTCTTAAAGATAGCGGAGTCAGGGGATATGGGGAGAAGGCAGGAATGGGGTACAGAATGTGGATAATCAGCCTTGATCACAGTGAATGGCGGTGCTGGCTCAAAGGGCCAAATGGCCTACTCCTGCACCTATTGTCTATTGTCAGACGGCTGTGGAGGCCACAAGTCAATTGATATTTTTAAGGCAGAGATAGATAAGATTCTTGATTAGTACGGGTGTCAGGGATTATGGGAAGAAGGCAGGAGAATGGGGTTAGGAGGGAGAGATAGATCAGCCATGATTGAATGGTGCAGACATGATGGGCCGAATGGCCTAATTCTGCTCCTATCAGTTATGAACTTATGAACCGAGCCCACTTCCCAGCCCCTAGAAATACTTACTTCAGCAGCGCATTTGCTGGGATTTTCTTCCAGGGGATACCTTGCTTCAGTAGATCCATGGCCAGAGACTGGAGTGAGAACAGGGACTGCAGGATGGCATTCATGTAGCACGTGTTGCCAAGGTTCGAGAACCTGTCGACCAAAGCAGACAAATCCTATTGATCAGACACTAGACACCGTGTGCGGACGTGGCGTCGAAGAACGAGAAGTCGAAGCCAAATAGCCGAATGGAAACGAAGCCGAAACGCCAATGAACCGAAAGGCTGCGTCGCCTACAAGCCAACTAACCGAATGCCGCTCTGCCGAAAAGTCACATAATGCCTTGTGAGGAAAAATGATCCCCACTCTCCCGTCTCCACCGGCCAGTGATGTGATGGACGCGGGGGTCCGGTCTGACAAGTCCCGCCCCCCCCGCCCCCCCCCCCCCCGGCAACGTCACGTCCGTTATTTGGCGTCCCGCCCTTTCGGTTCGTTGGCCTTTCGGCTTCGTATGCTTTCGTTTATTTGGCGTTTCAGCTTTGTTTCCATTCGGCTATTTGGCTTTGATTCTCAGCTTCGGCTTCTCGGCCTTCGACGCCATGTCCGGGTATCTCCAGACACAACATACCAATCAGTACACCACAGTCTATATATACTGTCAACGGCTCGATTGTAATCATGGATAGTCTTTCCGCTGACTAGTTAGCACGCAACAAAAGCTGTACACCAGGGGTCCGCAACCTATGGTCCCCGGGCTGAATGCGGCCTGTAACCCGGAATCATCCGGCCCCGCGGGCCGATTTCCCCCCATAATCATCCGTCCCACCGAGCGCAGCCAAACGCTGGCTGTACCGCATCCTGCACAAAGCCACCGGCACGGCCGCGCACCTTCTGCGAACACGTTTATGAAAGAACTGCAGATGCTGGAAGAATCAAAAGGTAGACAAAAGATGCTGGAGAAACTCAGCGGGTGAGACATGCGAGGATTGCATGCGGCTGCCTCACCTGCTGAGTTTCTCCAGTTGAGTTTTTGTCTACCTTCTGTGGACACGTGATTTGATGCCTGCCATCCGGGGTGGGATGTGTACACATGGTAGATGTGGCCCGCCATCCCCTCACAGACATGCGTCCCGGCCCCTATGCAGAACAAGGTTGCTGACCCCTGCTTTACACTGTACCTCCTCGGTACACGTGGCAATTAACTAGTGAGAAGCAGATGTGTGCCCACATGATGCCCAGTCCATCACGGGTACTGACCTCCCAACCATCAAAAGGATCTAGGAAGGCGCTGCCGCAAAAAGGTCGCCAGCATTTATGTCCCACACCTTCCTGGCCACGCTCGCATCTTGCTGCTCCCATCAGGAAGAAGGTACGAGAGTCTGAAAGCTCAGCTATCACTCGCTTTCAACCCCATTCCCCTGCCCTCTCCCCATACTAATCAATAATTTGGCAATCTCCACCTTAAACCAGTCACGGTGGCGCAGCAGTAGAGTTGCTGCCTTACAGCAAATGCCACACCGGAGACCCGGGTTCGATCCCGACTACGGGTGCTGTCTGTATGGTGTTTGTACGTTCTCCCCGTGACCTGCATGTGTTTTCTCCGAGATATTCGGTTTCCTCCCACACTTCAAAGACGTACAGGTTTGTAGGCTAATCGGCTTGGTAAATGTAAAAATTGTCCCGAGTGGGTGTAGGATAGTGTTTTGCTGATCGGCTCGTTACCCGGTGGGCCGAAGGGCCTGTTTCCGTGCTGTATCTCTAAACTAAAAATGATCCATCGAATTGGCTTCCACAGCCTTCACAAGATAGTAGAATTAGGCCATTCGGCCCATCGAGTCCACTCCGCCATACAATCATAGCTGATCTCTGCCTCCTATTCCCATTTTCTTGCTTTCTCCCCATAACCCTTGACACCGGTTCTAATGAAGAATTTGTCTCTGTGGCAATGACCTCCACTGAAACACCACCCATCCTTTTTCTCCTGAGATGCTGCTTGGCCCGGACTCGTGTGGTGATCCAGGCAGCTGCCTGGCTGCTTACCCCTGAAGCAGCTGTGGGAGCTGTGTGGGATGGGGCGGCTTGGGTCTATTCCATCCGGTGTAATCTTGGGTTGGACGAAGCTTCTTCACTGATTGGGGCATGGGCTGAGGCAAAAACCCCAGGTTTCTCTTCGCCGAGGGGGCCTGAGCCGAGTGTCCAGACCTGCCGATGGAAAACAGATTAAATACGTAGACCCTGCATGGAGAGAAGACATTTCATTCCCAGTGCCGTGTATACGTTCATCTTTTTTCAATGACACCTCTTGATTCCTTTCTTATTTCCAACTATCAAGAAGATTCAAGGGCAGCGCGGTGGTTTGCCAAGCAAATTAGCTTGGTAAAATTTAGTTGTCTCTGTACGTGTACACTGCACAATGACAATACAGTTTGAATCTGAATCTGATCTGGTGCAGCGGCAGAGTTGCTGCCTCACAGCGCCAGAGATCCAGGTTCAATCCCGACTACGGTTGCTGTCTGTACAGAGTTTGTACGCTCCCCCTGTGACTTACGTGGGTTTTCTCCGGGTGCTCCGGTCTCCTCCCACCCTCCAAAGACGCGCAGGTCTGTAGGCAAATTGGCTTGGTAAAATTGTAAATTGTCCCCTAGTGTATCGAATAGTATTAATGTACGGGGATCGCAGGTCGGCGCAGTCTTAGTGGACCAAAGAGCCTGTTTCCACCAAACTAAACTCAAACCAAGATTCTTTTGCTCATTTATTCCTCACTTGTTTAACCAGCTTCAAGTTAAGTGCACCCTTTTGCCGTTAACTAGTCAATGATATGGATTGCATGTTAAGTAAAGTTTCCGCAATGCTTTTTACTGGATTCATCTTATATCTCCGGTCCCCAGTTTGATATCCTAGCCGCTACACGAGTTATACCAGCAGAGTTGGGCCATTCGGCCCATCAAGTCTACTCCGCCATTCAATCATGGCTGGTCTATTTCTCCCTCTCAATTCCATTCTCCTGCCTTAAGCCCAGATATCCTCAGTAGTCAAGAATCTGTCTATCCCTGCCTTTAAAATATTTATTGGCTTTACCCCCACAGCCGTCTGTGGCACTACCGTCTCCACACAGCATGGAAACAGGTCTTCCAGCCCAAATCATCCATGTTCTTAGAGAAACATACAATTCTTAAAGGATTGGATAGGCTAAATGCAAGAAAAATGCTCCCGATGTTGGGGAGAGTCCAGAACCAGGGGGTCACAGTTTAAGAATAAGGGGGAGGCCATTTAGGACCGAGATGCGGAAAAACCTCTTCACCCAGAGGGCCGTGAATCTGTGGAATTCTCTGCCACAGAAGGCAGTGGAGGCCAATTCACGAGAGAGTTAAATCTAGCTCTTAGGGCTAAAGGAATCAGGGGATATGGGGAAAAAGCAGGAACGGGGTACTGATTGTGGATGATCAGTCATGATCATATTGAATGGCGATGCTGGCTCAAAGGGACGAATTTGTGCGTTTAGGAAAGAACTGCAGATGCTGGTTTAAGTATCTACCTTTCTATGTTTCTATGTTGACCAGATGTCCCAAGATTCCCATCCAAGACCAGCCAGTTCACCATTCCTTCAGCTGGTCCATCCACCCATCACCCTCCACGTGGGGGAAAGAAATGCCCCTCACAGGTCCCTATTAAATCTCCCCCCTCTCAGCTGGCAATTTGATCTCTGGAGTCCGCTGTACCATTCAACAAGATGATGGCCGATCTTCTACCCAAATCCATTCCATGCACAATCCCCATATCGCACCAGCCTTAACATCCTGAAGATGAGAGAATGGAGCAGCTGGGCTTGTACACTCTGGAGTTTAGAAGGATGAGAGGGAATCTCATTGAATCACATGATTGTTAAGGGCTTGGACACGCTAGAGGCAGGAAACATGTTCTCGATGTTGGGAGAGTCCAGAACCAGGACACAGTTTAAGATTAAGGAGTAAGTCCCACTTTTTCTCACAGAGTGGTGAGTCTGTGGAATTCCCTGCCTCAGATTCTCTGGATTGCCTAAAAATAGCAGAGTCAGGGGTATGGGGAGAAGGCTCTCTCAGACATGATGAATGGTGGTGCTGCACGAAGGGCCAAATGGCCTATTCCTGCACCTAGTCTAAAGTTTACCAATGTTTTTGTTCTTGCATCAAAGCCAGAGCCTAGTAGAGAATTTCCCCTCACCACATCTGAGTGAAGAAACATCTCTTCAGTCCTGATCACCCCCTTATTTCAGCTTTGACAGGCGAAACAATACCCTCACATTTTTCAAGAGAATGAGAGAGCAACTCCACAGATTAGATGTTGTCAAGCTGGAAAGAGCACAGAGAAGTTTTACGAGGATCCGGGACTCGAGTGTCTGAGCTGCAGGGAGAGGTTGAGTAGGCTGGGTTTTCTATTCCTTGGAGCTCAGGAGGACGAGGGGTGATCTTATAGAGGCGTATAAAATCAGGAGAGGAATAGAACGGGTAGAACACAGTCTCCCAGAGTAGGCGAATCCAGGAAGAGGACATAGGCCTACCAACGGTGGTGGATGTATGGAACTTATTCTTAAACTTAGACCCCTGGTTCGGACACATGTTGGCCACATCACCGGGAAATTTTTTCCTGCATCTAGCCATATTCCAATGACCCCAGTTAAGAAATTTATTATGTTTCTATAAAACCTGATCCCCTCTCCTTCTTCTATTAATTCCAGCCTGAATATGGAAGCACGGTTGATCCATTCTCCATACTCCATCGTTATGTCCAGTCCCGACATCACGGGAATTAACCTGGTGAACCTACGCTGCACTCCCTCAATAGCAAGAATGTCCTTCCTCTAATTAGGAGACCAAAACTGCACATAACACTCCAGGTGTGGTCTCACCAGGGCCCTGTACAACTGCAGCACCTCCTTGCTCCTATACTCAAATCGTCCCGCTATGAAGGCCAACATGCCATTAGCTTTCTTCACTGCATGCTTACTTTCAGTGACTGATGAACAAACCTCCTCCACCCGTCACTCTACACTTGCTGAATAACATCGGCTTCCAGTCCAACACCAAGACCATGCCATTTTCATCTCAAACAAACATTTGATCACCTATCCTTATATCTGCTTCTATGGCCTGGTGCCAGATTTTTATTCATAACATTCCCCGCAATACATCTTTAACTAGAGTCACGAATGCTTTACTGTTATATGATAACAGATAGAACAATGAAACTCTTATTTGCAGCACAACAGAATAGGTAAACATAGTACACTGCAAACAATGTAATACATGAGAAAAAAAGTTTAGTGTGTTGATATATACACACACACACACATACACACCACAATGACCTCCAGGTTCAAGAACCATTACCATGACCTCCAAATTCAAGAACAGTTTTTCCCCCCAACTACCCTCAGGCTCTTGAACTCAACACAACTTTGGGCACCGTATACGAGGAAAGATGTGCCAGCTCTGAAGAGGGTCCAGAGGTTTACAAGAGGATCCCAGGAAAGAGTAGGTTAACCTATGATGAGCTTTTGTCAGCACTGGGCCTGTACTCGCTGGAGTTTAGAAGAACGAGAGGGGGACCTCATTGAAACTTACAGAAATTAATGAAAGGCCTGGAGAGAGTGGATGTGGAGAGGATGTTTCCACTAGTGGGAGAGTCTAGGACCAGAGGTTATAGCCTCAGAGTTAAAGGACGTTCCTTTAGGGAGGAGATGATGAGAAATTTCTTTAGTCAGAGGGTGGTGAATCTGTGGAAGTCTTTACCACAGAAGGCTGTGGAGGTCGTCAGTGAATATTTTGATCACAGAGATAGATTGGTTCTTGATTAGTGCAGGTGTCAGAGGTTATGGGGAGAAGGTAGGAGAATGGGGTTAGGAAGGAGGGATAGATCAGCCATGATTGAATGGTGGAGTAGCCTTGATGGGGCGAATGGCCAAATTCTGCTCCTATCATTTCTGACCTGATAGCAACACTAACGTCAGCAACTGTGATCTTCTATGGACTGTGTTTATATGAGCCTGTCCCACTTAGGCGACTGCCAGGGACTAGTTTTAATGGAATTCACCTACGACAACCACAATATCAACCTACAACAGCAAAAATTGTCGCCACTGTCACCAAAACCTTTTTAACATGTTAAAAATTTTACGACAGTCACCCCAAAAAAAATCGCCTAAGTGGGACAGGCCCATTAGTTGCACTACAGACTTCGGTTTTTGCACTATTACGCTTACCTAGGATTATGCTTATTAATTTATAGTATTTTAATGATTATATGATTTAGCTGTGCGTTATTGCATTTCTGGCCTGTAATGCAGCGGCAAGCAAGAATTTCATTGTTTCGTTGTCATAACATATGACAATTAATAGGCAATAGGTGCAGGAGTAGGCCATTCGAGCCAGCGCCGCCATTCAATGTGATCATGGCTGATCATCCACTATCAGTACACCCGTTCTTGCCTTTTCCCCATATCCCCTATTTTTAAGAGCCCTATCTAGCTCTCTTGAAAGCATCCAGAGAACCTGCCTCCACCGCCCTCTGAGGCAGAAAGCCCCACAGACTCACCACTCTCTGTGAGAAAAAGTGTTTCTCACAAGTGTTAAACACTCTCAATTTTCAAAGGGACAATTTAAATGCAGATTAACATTTATTTATCGGTTTCCGTGGTTGCGTTGTTGATATCACCTCTCAGATTTTGCGATTTCAGATTAAACTTCAATGGAGATAGGATTTGGGCTAATATCATGGTCGCCACATTGCTGTATCAAAGTGATGGTCACAAACTCGAGCGGCAAAACAGCCTGGGAGGCTGTCGGTGGAGCACCAGACTTTTCAGAGGTGGCAAGGCGGCAGAGTCGCTGCCTCACAGCGCCAGAAACCCGGGTTCCATCCTGACTAGGGACCCTGCCTGTACGGAGTTTGCACGTTCTCCCCGCGAGTTCTCACTAGGTGCTCCGGTTTCCTCCCACATTCTAAAGACATACAGGTTTGTGGATTAACTGGCTTTGGTAAAGATTGTAAATTGTCCCTACTGTGCAGGATGGTGTTGGATTACGGTGTATGGAGATCGCTGATCGCCACAGATTCGGTGGACCGAAGGGCCTGTTTCTACCCTGTATCTCGAAACTAAACTAAAAACATCCAACACGGACATTATGCATTTTGCCCACCACACACTTTCTGGCCAGTATCTTGTATAAACTTGCATTTACTGGATTATTCATCGGCAACCGCTTCATATAAAACACATTTGGCATCCAGAAAATTAGCGATGCAATTTTACCCAAGGAAAGAAGATTAATGAGTAGGAAGGATTTACGAGGATGTTGCCAGGACTTGAGGGTCCTGAGCTATAAGTAGGGAGAGGTTGAGCAGGCAAGGACTTTACTCCTTGAAGCGCAGGAGGCTGAGGGGTGATCTTGCCAAGGCATGTAAGATCACGAGAGGAATAGATAGGAAGAATTCACAGTGTTTTAACCAGAGTAAAAGAATCAAGAACCAGAGGGCATAGGTTGAAGGTGATGGGGAGGGGAAGGCGGGGGGAGAATTTAATAGGAACACAAGGGGCAATGTTATTTTTTTGGTGGCTATATGGGCTGAGCTGCTAGAAACGTTAGTTGAGGCAGGTACTATCACAACATTTAAAAAACATTTGGATAGGTACATGGATAAGGTAGGTTTGGAGGGATATGGGCCAAACGCAGGCAGGTGGGACTAGTGTAGATGGAAAGATGGGCCGAAGGGCCAGTTTCCACACTGTATGACTCTTTGACCACAGCCTCTTCGGTAAACCCTGTGGCAACACAGCGAATCAGAAAATGGGAAGTACAGATGGGACGCAAGTGGCAGAACCTCACACCTAGGCTCACCTGTCCAAAAAGGAGTTCCCTGGGGAATAATCCTTGGAAGATGATCTGGTCCCATAAAAGGACTGGAGTGGCATCACACCTGCAAAGAGTAGGAGAAGTGTTAAAGTGCAGAGTTTGGCCCTTCACCTCCAACACGGACTACAGCTTTAGAATCTGAAGAATGGCAAACCATTTTAGAAACATAGAAAATAGGTGCAGGAGTTGGCCATTCAGCCCTTCGAGCCTGCACCGCCATTCATATATGCACGGAGACAGGCCCTCAGTGTGCTGATCCCATACCTGCACTCAACCATGTATCCTATCCACTTTAGTATCCTGCCTCCACCACCTCTGCTGGAAGCTCAAGTAAAGAAGTTCCCCCTCACGTTACTGATCCCTTCAGTAAAATATGATTCAGGTTCCAACTGTATCCTGTACCTGCCTTCTCTCCATACCCTGATCCCTTTAGCCACAAGGCTTACATCTAACTCCCTCTTAAATATAGCCAATGAACTGGCCTCAACTACGTTCTGTGGCAGAGAATTCCACAGATTCACCACTCTCTGTGTGAAAAATTTCCTCATCTCGGTCCTAAAGACTCCCCCCTTATCCTTAAACTGTGACCCCTTGTTCTGGACTTCCCCAACATCGGGAACAATCTTCCTGCATCTAGCCTGTCCAACCCCTTAAGAATTTTGTAAGTTTCTATAAGATCCCCCCTCAATCTTCTAAATTCTAGCGAGTACAAACCGAGTCTATCCAGTCTTTCTTCATATGAAAGTCCTGACGTCCCAGGAATCGGTCTGGTGAACCTTCTCTGTACTCCCTCTATGGCAAGAATGTCTTTCCTCAGATTAGACCAAAACTGTACGCAATACTTCAGGTGTGGTCTCACCAAGGCCCTGTACAACTGCAGTAGAACCTCCCTGCTCCTGTACTCAAATCCTTTTGCTATGAATGCTAACATACCATTTGCTTTCTTCACTGCCTGCTGCACCTGCATGCCTACTTTCAATGACTGGTGTACCATGACACCCAGGTCTCATTGCATCTCCCCTTTTCCTAATCAGCCACCATTCAGATAATAGTCTACTTTCCTGTACCTGCCACCAAAGTGGATAACCTCACATTTATCCACATTATACTGCATCTGTCATGCATTTTCCCACTCACCCAACCTATCCAAGTCACCTTTCAGCCTCCTAGCATCCTCCTCACAGCTAACACTGCCCCCCAGCTTCGTGTCATCCACAAACTTGGAGATGTTGCATTCAATTCCCTCGTCCAAATCATTAATATATATTGAAAATAGCTGGGGTCCCAGCACTGAGCCTTGCGGTACCCCACTAGTCACTGTCTGCCATTCTGAAAGGGACCCGGTTACTCCTACTCTTTGCGTCTCCTACCCTTACTTACGAGGAGACAATAGATGTTCTGAACATCTCCATCTCCATCTCCATCCCCACCCACCCAAACCCCACCTCCACAGTCATCATTCATCCCCATGTCCCCCGACTCCACTATCTTCAAGAGCCCTATCTAGCTCGCTCTTGAAATTATCCAGAGAACCGGCCTCCACCGCTCTCTGAGGCAGAGAATTCCACAGACTCACCACTCTCTGGGTGAAAAAGTTTCCTCGTCTCCGTTCTAAATGGCTTACCCCTTATTCTTAAACTGTGACCCCTGGTTCTGGACTCCCCAACATCCGGAACATGTTTCCTGCCTCTAACGTGTCCAAACCCTTAATAATCTTATATGTTTCAATAAGATCCCCTCTCATCCTAGATTCCGGAGTATACAAGCCCAGCCGCTCCATTCTCTCAGCACATGACAGTCCCGCCATCCCGGGAAATAGGCTTGTGAACCTATGCTGCATTTCCTCAATAGCAAGAATGTCCTTCATCAAATTTGGACACCAAAACTGCGCACAATGCTCCAGGTGTGGTCTCACTAGGGTCCTGTACAACTGCAGGAGGACCTCTTTGCTAATGTTACTTTGAATCCCTTCATCCAAATCATTGATGTATATTGTAAATAGCTACGGTCCCAGCACTGAACCTTGTGGTACCCAGTAGTTACTGCCTGCCATTCTGAAAGGGACCCGTTAATCCCTACTCTTTGTTTCCTGTCTGCCAACCAATTTTCTATCCATGTCAGTACTCTATCCCCAATACCATGTGCCCTAATTGTACCAGGGCCAGATAGGCTGCATCCCAGGGTACTTAAGGAAGTAGCCCCAGAAATAGCAGATGCCTTAGTGATAATTTTTCAAAACTCTTTAGATTCTGGAGTAGTTCCTGAGGATTGGAGGGTAGCTAATGAAACCCCACTTTTTAAAAAGGGAGGGAGAGATAAAACGGGGAATTACAGACCAGTTAGTCTAACATCGGTAGTGGGGAAACTGCTAGAGTCAATTATTAAAGATGGGATAGCAGCGCATTTGGAAAGTGGTGAAATCATTGGACAAAGTCAGCATGGATTTACGAAGGGTAAATCATGTCTGACGAATCTTATTGAATTTTTTGAGGATGTAACTAGTAGAGTGGATAAGGGAGAAGCAGTGGATGTGTTGTATCTGGACTTTCAGAAGGCTTTCGACAAGGTCCCACACAAGAGATTGGTATACAAACTTAAAGCACACGGTATAGGTGGTTCAGTATTGATGTGGATAGAGAACTGGCTGGCAGACAGGAAGCAAAGAGTAGGAGTGAACGGGTCCTTTTCAGGATGGCAGACAGTGACTAGTGGGGTGCCGCAAGGCTCAGTGCTGGGACACCAGCTATTTACAATATACATTAATGATTTGGACGAGGGTATTAAATGCAACATTTAACATAAATCGCCTAGTTATAGGAAGGATGTCAACAAAATAGAGAGAGTACAGAGGAGATTTACTAGAATGTTGCCAGGGTTCCAGCAACTATGTTACAGAGAAAGGTTGAACAAGTTCGGTCTTTATTCTTTGGAGCGCAGGAAGGTTAAGGGGGGACTTGATTGAGGTCTTTAAAATGATGAAAGGGATAGACAGAGTTGACGTGGATACGTTTTTCCCATTGAGGGTAGGGAAGATTCAAACAAGAGGGCATGACATGAGAATTAAGGGACAGAAGTTTAGGGGTAACGTGAGAAGGGGGAACTTCTTTACTCAGAGGGTGGTGGCTGTGTGGAATGAGCTTCCAGCAGAAGTGGTGGAGGCAGGATCGATTTTAACATTTAAAAGTAAAGTGGATAGGTATATGGACGTGAAGGGAATGGAGGGGTATGGTCTGAATGCAGGTAGATGGGACTAGGGGAAAGCAAATGGTCGGCACGGACTGGAAGGGCCGAGAGGGCCTGTTTCTGTGCTGTAATTGTTATATGGTTAACATCTCGAAGTTTGCGGATGACACGAAGCTGGGGGCAGTGTTAGCTGTGAGGAGGATGCTAGGAGGCTGCAGGATGACTTGGATAGACTGAGTGAGTGGGCAAATGCATGGCAGATGCAGTATAATGTGGATAAATGTGAGGTTATCCACTTTGCTGGCAAAAACAGGAAGGTAGACTATTATTTGAATGGTGACCGATTAGGAAAAGGGGAGATGCAGCGAGACCTGGGTGTCATGGTACACCAGTCATTGAAAGTAGGCATGCAGGTGCAGCAGGCTGTGAAGAAAGCGAATGGTATGTTGGCATTCATAGCAAAAGGATTAGAGTACAAGAGCAGGGAGGTTCTACTGCAGTTGTACAGGTTCTTGGTGAGGCCACACCTGGAGTATTGCGTACAGTTCTGGTCTCCTAATCTGAGGAAAGACATTCTTGCCATAGAGGGAGTACAGAGAAGGTTCACCAGACTGATTCCTGGGATGGCACGACTTCCATATGAAGAAAGACTGGATAGACTCGGCTTGTACTCGCTGGAATTTAGAAGATTGAGGGGTGATCTCATAGAGACTTACAAAATTCTTAAGGGGTTGGACAGGCTAGATGCAGGAAGATTGTTCCCGATGGGGGAAGTCCAGGACAAGGGGTCACAGTTTAAGGACCTTTTAGAGATGAGAAAATTGTTTTTCACACAGAGAGTGGTGAATCTGTGGAATTCTCTGCCACAGAAGGTAGTTGAGGCCAGTTCGTTGGCCATATTTAAGAGGGAGTTGGATGTGGCCCTTGTGGCTGGAGGGATCAGGGGATATGGGGAGAAGGCAGGTACAGGATACTGAGTTGGATGATCAGCCATGATCATATTGAATGGCGGTGCAGGCTCGAAGGGCCGAATGGCCTGCTCCTGCACCTAATATCTATGTTTCTATGTACCTACTAATCTCCTATGTGGGACCTCATCAAATGCTTTTTGAAAGTCCAGGTACACTACATCCACTGGCTCTCCCTTGTCCATTTTCCTAGTTACATCCTCAAACAATTCCAGAAGAATAATTAAGCATGATTTCCCCTTCGCAAATCCATGCTGACTTGGACCGATCATGTTACTGCTATCCAAATGTGCCACTATTTCATCTTTTATGATTGACTCCAGCATCTTCCCCACCACCGACATCAAGCTGACTGGTCTATAATTCAGTTTTCTCTCTCCCGCCTTTCTTAAAAAGTGGGATAACATTAGCTACCCTCCAATCCACAGGCACTGATCCTGAGTCTATAGAACATTGGAAAATGATCACCAATGCGTCCACGATTT
Organism: Okamejei kenojei; assembly: GCA_035221665.1. Lineage (NCBI taxonomy): Eukaryota > Metazoa > Chordata > Chondrichthyes > Rajiformes > Rajidae > Okamejei > Okamejei kenojei. The sequence goes on from CM069137.1 coordinate 2,503,666, forward strand.
ATTGAGCCATTTCCTTAACTACCCTGGGGTGCAGACCATCAGGCGCTGGGGATTTATCAGCCTTCAGTGCCATCAGTCTACCCAACACCATTTCCTGCCTAATGTGGATTTCCTTCAGTTCCTCCGTCACCTCCGTTTAGGAGAGCTCCCCCTCCCATCACTCCACACACCATCAACAATACCACAGTCACATCTGTGGAGTCTTTTAAGTTCCTGGGAACCATCATCTCCAAGGATCTTAAATGGGGAGCCACCATCAAGTCAAAAAGGCACAGCAGAGGATGTACTTCCTGCGGCAGCTGAGGAAGCACAATCTGGCACAGGCAATGATGGTCCAATTCTATACGGCCATCGTAGAGTCTATCCTCACTTTCTCCATCATGGTCTGGTTTGGCTCAGCCACCAAGCACGACATCCGGAGGCTGCAGCAAATCGTCCAATCCGCTGAGAAGATTATTGGTTGCAACCTTCCCTCCATTGACAAACTGCAAGGGTCAGGAAGCGAGCTGGTAAGATCACCTCTGACCCCTCTCACCCTGGCCACAAACCCTTTGAATCACTTCCCTCTGGAAGGCGACTCCAGACTGTCATAGCTGCCACAGCCAGACATAAAAACAGTTTTTTTCCCCACGCCCTACTTAATAACCAAAAATCTGTAGCCTCCTTTAGCTCTGGTATTTAATTTAATTTACATGTTTAAATTATAATGTTTTATTATTAATGTTTCATGTTTTATGTTTTATTCTTAGTTGTTTACTGTATGTCGTGTTGTTACTTGCGAGTGGAGCACCAAGGCAAATTCCTTGTATGTGAATACTTGGCCAATAAACTAATTCATTCATCTTTAGTGGTGAATCTGTGGAACTCATTGCCACAGAAGGCTGTGGTGGTCAAGTCAATGGATATTTTAATGGCAGAGATAGATTATTGATTAGTACAGGTCAGGGGTTGTGGGGAGACGGCAGGAGAATGGGGTTAGGAGGGCAAGATACATCAGCCATGATTGAATGGCAGAGTGGACTTGATGAGCTGAAAGGCAAATTCTGCTCCTATCACTTATGATCAGTACAGTATCTATTTGAACAGAAAAATGAAAAATGTTGGTAATGTTCAGCAGGTCAGGCAGCATCTGTAGAGACCCAGTCAACGTTTAAAAGTTAATGGAGGCACATACTTGTATCTTTCGTCTTCCCCAACCAACTTCTTCTTCTTGCGTATGACATGCACAGCCTAAAGTTGTAGGACAACTTGTTCTGTTTGATCTTATTTGGTAGTGCACACCAGGTTGATTGCATTCGTTGAAACAGGGTGGACCACGTGAAGATTGCAATCTCCCACCCCGCCCCAACCAACAATGGGCCATTATGGACTCCACCCTCCCTGAGATCATCTGTTGCCGGCTCCGCTTTGATCTAGCTTGTTCCACCCCACCTCACCTCTATCGAAGGGTTCCGACCCAAAATGTCACCTATTCCTTTTCTCCAGAGATGCTGCATAACCCGCTGAGTTATATTTGGCCATCTCTCTACACCTATCCAATCCATGTACCTGCATACATTTTTCTTAAACGTTGTGATAGTAGCTGCTTTTTTACTTTTATTTTTCCTGAGTTAGCCCTATAGGACCCATCCCATTTACGCGATTTTTTTCAGCGACTTGCCGGCACCCGTCATAGTCGCAGCACATCGCCAAAAATGTTCAACATGTTGAAAACCCAGCGGCGATCAGAAAACGGTACAACTCTTCGGGCGACTACTCACGACCATGCAGGCATCATCCCGCGACACGTGACGCCTGTTTGGTCGTGAGTAGTCGCCCAAAGAGTCGTACCTTTATCTGGTCGCCGCTGGATTTTCAACGTTGAAAGTTTTTGGCAATGTGCTGCGACTTTGACGGGTGCCGGCAAGTCGCCAAACAAAATCGCGTAATTGGGACAGGACTCGGTTCTTGAGCAATAAGCAGCAGCAGGAACAAATTGAATTTTTCTCAGGAATGTAGGATTTCTCAGAACCCTCAGGAATCTTGCTCAGTCTCACCCTTAGAAATGGTAGGAATGGGACAACTCTCAATGAAGATGTCATGGACCAATTTCAAGATGTGTTTGTAAAGAAGTAACGTACCAGAATTCCTGTTCTCCTCAGCCTGCTTCAGACTGACTTGCTTTTCACGGCAGCTGCTCAGGAATTTACGAGCAGAATCGCCAGTGGCCTTGTTATTGCTAGAACAAAAGAAGATTTAGGTCTGTAAAAAAATCTGTGTTTAATATACCCACGTTAGCCCTTCCTAATCACCCAAAGCCCTTACTCCTTGGACACTGCTTACTGCCAACCATCGACCACCTTTTGAGCTCATAAGCGAATGGAGCAGGATTAGGCCATTCAGCCCATGAAGTCTACTCCGCCATTCAATCATGGCTGATCTATCACTGCCTCTCAACCCCATTCTCCTGCCTTCTCCCCATTACCCCTGACACCAGTACTAATCAAGAATCTATCTCTGCCTTAAATATACCCATTGACTTGGCCTCCACAGCCTTCTGTGGCAAAGAATTCCACAGATTCACCGCCCTCTGACTAACAAAATTCCTCCTCATCTCCTTCCTAAAGGAACGTCCTTTAATTCTGAGGCAGTGCCCTCTGCTCCTAGACTCTCCCACTAGTGGAAACATCCTCTCCATATCCACTCTATCCAGGCCTTTCACTGTTCTGTAAGTTTCAATGAGGTCCCCCCTCATTCTTCTAAACTCCAGTGAGTACAGGCCCAGTGCTGTCAAACGCTCATCATATGTTAACCCACTCATTCCTGGGATCATTCTTGTAAACCTCCTCTGAACCCTCTCCAGAGCTAGCACATCCTTCCTCAGATGTGGGGCCCAAAACTGCTCACAATATTCCAAATGTGGCCTGACCAGCGCCTTATAGTCTCAGCATTACATCTCTGTTTGTATTCCAGTCCTCTCTCGACTCACTTCGTTTTCCTCTAGCTCTTCACCAGCCAGTCTAAAACAATCTCAATGCATTTTGCTTGAACTTAGTACCATTCCAGTCTCATTAGTTTTAGTTAGAAATACAGCGTGGAATTAAACCCTTCGGCCGACCAATGACCACCACTATAACAGCTCTATCCTACACAATTTACAGAGGGCCAATTAACATATAAACCTGCACGTTTTTGGAAAGTGGGAGGAAGCTGGGGCACCCAGGGGAAACCCACGTGGTCACAGGGAGAACGTACAAACTCTGCATAGACAGCATCCGTAGTCAGGATCGAACCCAGATCTCTGGCGTTGCAAGGCAGCAACTCTACCGCTGCGTCTCAAATCTTGCTAAGATTTAATCTCAATATAGTACACAGGGCAGCACAGTATCAAGCCCTTCGGCCCACAATGTCCGCTCTGAAAATGATGTTAAGACCAGCTCTTATCTGTCTGAGCATAACCTATATCCCTCCATTCACTGCTATAGAGTCATACAGCATGGAAACTTGCCCATGCCATCCAAGCTGTCCCATCTACACTAGTCCCACTTTCACACGTTTGGCCATTACCCTCTAAACCTTTCCAGTCCATGCACGTGTCCAAACGTTTTTTAAATGTTGTTATAGTACCTCACCTGCCTCTGGTGCCTCCTCTGGCAGCTCATTTCATATACCCACTACCCTGTGTGAATAAGTTGCCTTTCAGATTCATTTTAATTCTTTCTTCTCTCACCTTAAACCCATGTCTTCCGTTTTTTAGTTCTGCTAAGGCGGTGGACGAAGGCTGACCTTAGTGGAGCGTCACAATGGCTCGGAAGGCGGATGAAGGCTGCAGCAGAAAAGGGTCTCCGGTCGTCTGGGACTCCATGCCACTGGATCCTGACCCAGATCTGTCAAGGACCGTGCGGCTGGCTGTCTGTGCACCAGTCGCCCCACGTTAAACAAAGTCACGCACAGGCGACCTCCAGGAGAAGACAGTCATACTCATTTAGAGAGACCGCCGATGATGAGTTCAGCTACTAACGGGACTGCTGGGTGGTACGGTGGCGCAGTGGTAGTGTTGCTACCTCACATCCACACTGTCAGGTAGCAACTCTACTGCTGTGCCACCCCAGTAGCGCCAGAGACCCAGGTTCGATCCTGATTACGGGTGCTGTATGTACGGAGTTTGTACGTTCTCCCTGTGACCTGCATGGGTTTTCTCTGGGTGCTCCGGGTTCTTCCCACACTCCAAAGACGTGCAGGTTTGTATGTTAATTTGGCTTCGGTAAAATTGTAAATTGTCCATAGTGTAGGATTGTGCTAGTATGCGGGGATCGCTGGTCAGCTCGGACTCTGTGGGCCGAAAGGCCCTGTTTCTGTGCTGTATCTCTAAACTAAACTGGGTAAAAGACTCGATGCAATGACCCTATTCCTTGCATATCCATGTACCTCCAGAGTTTCCGCTGATACTAAACGGAAGAAGCGTCCGAAGAACATGCAAAGGGTCTGAAGAAGGGTCTCGACCCGAAACATCACCTATTCCGTCGCTCCACAGATGCTGCCTCACCCGCTGAGTTTCTCCAGAATTTTTGTCTACCTTCGATTTTTCCAGCATCTGCAGTTCTTTGTTAAACACTAACCTGGAAGAATCGTTCTCTTTGGGATAATCTTCAGTCAGCTCCAGGTCTGGGGAAAGCATCCTCTTTCTCTTCTCACTCCTTTAATAACAATAGTGACAGGTTAAATAAACCAAAGATGCTAATGACAATGGTACATACACATATTTCGCTTGGACAGTTTACACCCCAGCGATAAAGTCCCACCGCACATTGGAGAAGCAGCACCTCATATTTCGTTTGGGTAGTTTACACCCCAGCGGTATGATCATTGACTTCTCCAATTTCAGGTAGCCCCTGCTTTCTCCCTCCCCTTCCCAGCTGTCTCCACCTCTTCCTTTCTTCTTCCCGCTCCCCCCCACATCATTCTGAAGAAGGGTCTCGACACGCAGCGTCACCTATTCCTTCGCTCCATAGATGCTGCCTCACCCGCTGAGTTTCTCCAGCACGTCTGTCTACCTATGATACATACACACAACATTTGGAGGCGAATCAGAAATTAAAAAATAAAATCAACTGCGAATGGCTTCAGAACAGTGGGCCATTCCTGAATGGCCCGTCTCTGATCAAGAGGTTGTCGTCTTGTTCCCGACTTCTCAAACTGAAGATGTTTCTCCCAACCTGATCCAATAACCTTCAAGCTCACAACCCCTAATCTATGTTCTGGAGTTCCGATAACATTCTGCTGATTCTCCGTCAAATGCTCAGAAGGAAGATGCCAGGAACTACATACAGCAAATCGCCAGCTTGCACGAGAGTCTTGATTCTAGAAGCTGCTGCATTAGGCAAATGTTACAGGTCTGATTTCACAGGACTAATATGCAAGTTTACCATTTACTTTTATGACAATAGACTCCAAAATCCTATCCTATAGTATGCATTATATGAATATGATATTCTGCAATAAAATGAAATAAAATCATGGAGTAAATAGACTGTAAAAGTAAAAACACAGATAAGTTTAGTTCAAAGATACAGCGTGGAAACTGACCCTTCGGCCCATCGGGCCAACGGCGACCAGTGATCACCGAACACTAGCACTATCCTACACACACTGGGGACAACTTACAATTGTTCCAAGCCAATTAACCTACAAACCTGTACGTCTTTGGAGTGTGGGAGGAAGCCGGAGATCTCGGAGAAAATCCATGCAGGTCAGAGACCAATTCACCTACAAACCCGCATGTGTTTGGGATGTGGGAGGAAACTGAAGCACCCGCAGGAAACCCACGTGGTGACTAGGAGAACGTGCATACTCCACACAGACAGCACCCGAGGACAGAATCGAACCTGGGTCTCCAGCGGCACCACGGGTCTCCTACTGCCCCAGATTGTCACAGGAAGTAATTTAACATTCACAACATACTTCAAATCGATGTGTTTAATCGATAATGTGTTTAATCGATAATGTTTTATTAATGTTGAATGTTTTATGTGTCATTCCTAACTGTCACTGTATGTCATGTTGTCATTTACGGGCGGAGCACCAAGGCAAATTCCTTGAAATGTGAATACTTGGCCAATAAACTTATTCATTCATTCAAATATTCCTACCGCCTGAATATACTTGAAACAGCAAAATAGTTCTAAACTGTGCTGTTCCAATGATATTAGATATTACTTCGCTCTGCAATATTGTACTCATATTGGAAATATCCCTGTAAAGATGTGCAAACGTTTGATTTTCACCTAATCCAGGAAGCAACTACACTGCATTCACCTAATCCAGGAATTCACAATGTACAAAACTGGACTACATCTACTTACATGTCAAATTTAACCTCATTTACTCTTAGATCATAGTCATACAGTGGAAAAACGCCCTTCATGCCCCATCTACACTACTCCAAACCCATCTTATCCATGTACCTGTCCAAATGTTTCTCAAACGCTGTGATAGTCCCCGTCTCAACTACCTCCTCTGGCAGCTTGTTTAACCTCAGATTCCTATTAAATCTTTTCCCCTTCACCTTAAATCTTTTCCCCTTTTCTTTGATTCACCTACTCTGGACAGGAGACTCCGTGCATCCACCCGAGCTATCCCTCTCATGATTTTGTACACCTCTATATGATTACCCCTCATCCTCTTGCACTCCAAGGAATAGAGTCCCAGCCTAGCATCATTCCCATTCATCTTGTCTCTTTTTCATTAGTTTATCATAATCTCCCAAGATTTCTCTCGCCTCCACTTTGTTTTAGTCTCTAACATAACGTACAACTTCTACCTCAACTGAAAAAAGCAAACTGGAAGCTGGTTCTGAACGTTGAGGACAACTGCTGTTAAAACCTCGCTATCTTTCATTTTGGAAGGTTGGAAGAAGGGTCTCCACTCAAAACGTCACCTATCCATGTTCTCCAGATGCTGCCTAACTCGCTGAGTTACTCCAGCACTCTGAAACGTCACCTATCCATGTTCTCCACAGATGCTGCCTGACCTGCTGAGTTACTCCAGCACTTTGAAACGTCACCTATCCATGTTCTCCACAGATGCTGCCTGACCCGCTGAGTTACTCCAGCATTTTATGTCTATATTCAAATAATCAACTGGTTCTGAAGCACCTTCCCTAATTTACAAAGAACATTCTAAATGCTGATAAACTTTCTGCAGAATACTTTTACTGCTCATGTGAAATAGTTTGCTTTCTTCTATCTTGCACTGATTTGACTGATACATCCTATCCTCCTGGTAAATTGTACAGTACGGGGAAATAATATTTCTATAAACATGCTGCCTGACAGACGCGGGTTTGATCCTGACTATGGAGTTTGTACGATCTCCCCATGACCTGCGTGGGTTTTCTCCGGGTGCTCTGGTTTCCTCCCACACTCCAAAGACGTGCAGCTTTATAGGTTAATTGGCTTCGGTGAAATTGTAAATAGTCCGTTGTGTGTGTAGGATAACGTTAATGTTTGGGAATCGCTAGTCAGTGCAGACTCTGTGGGCCGAAGGGCCCGTCTCCACACTGTATCTCTAAACTAAACAAAAAACTGTTTACCTGTTCTCTGACTTGACTGCCCTGGGCAGCGTGTGAGAAGCGGTCCCCATCCTGCTGCCTGGGGTGCTGCTTGCTTGTAGAGCCCGAGAGCCATGTTGAAGACTTGATCGACCGGGGGTGCTGGTGGTTTTCCAGTTTGGAGTCTCATCCCGTCGACCCGGTGTCTGGAAGAATCATTGTAAACCACAAACTTGAGTTTCGAGGAAGAAAGCACAATCTACAAATGCAGGAACACCATGAAAAAAGGCACAACTTGCCCATGCTGACCAACATACCCCATCTATATAAATTCATAGGTTCCAAGAGGCCATTCGGCCCATGAAGTCTATCCGCCATTCAATCATGACTGATCTATCTCTACCACCTAACCCCGTGCTCATCAAAAATCTGTCTATCTCTGCCTTAAAAATATCTTTGGCTTGGCCTCCACAACCGTCTATGGCAATGAATTCCAGATTCATTACCCTCCGACTAAAGAAATTAAACGAACGTCCTTCAATTCTGAGCCTGTGCCCTCTGGTCCTAAACTCCCACTAGCGGAAACATCCTCTCCACATCCACTCTATCCAGGCCAACTACACTACGCTCCACCTGCCTGCATTTGGCCCATATCCCTATCCCATCCATGTAGCTGTCCAAATGTTTTTTAAACGTTGTGATAGTACCTGCCTCAACTAATGCCTTCAGCAATTCGTTCAATTTACTTTCAACCCATTGTGCAAAAACATTGCCCCTCAGGTTCCTATTAAACCTGCCCGCACCGTAAACCCATGTCGTCTGGAACATGATTTTCCCACCCTGGGTAAAAGACTGTGCATTTACCTTATCTATTCCTCTCATGATTTTACACACCTCTACAAGATCACCCCTCAGCCTCGTACGCTCCAAGAAAAAACGTCCTAGCATGAATCAATCATCAGATGAGGAGGATCTCTCAGGGACCAAATGACCTGCTCCACAATAGGTTCCCGACCTGAAACGTCACCTATCCATGTTCTCCACAGATGCTGCCTGACCCGCTGAGTTACTCCAGCACTCTGTGTCTTTTAAAAAAAAATGTAAACCATCATCTATAGTTCCTTGTTTCATTTCAAGCATCTCTAAGGGGCAAATAGTAGATTCCAATATTCACAAGTTTTTATCTCCCAGAACAGTAAGAGTACAAAAACGGGCCCTTCGGCCCACAATATCTCTGCCGAACATATTGCCTCTATTAAAAGGTTTTGGCTGTAAGGAGAAGTGGGATGAATGCGGACTGTATATATTGGAGCAAAGATTGAGGGGAGACATCAGGAGTATATAAAAAACATAACAGGCATTGATAGGGCAGACAGTCTGAACCTTTCCCAGAGTGGAAATGTCCAACACTAGAGAACACAGCTAGCAAGTGCGAGGGGAAAAGTTTATTGGAGATGTGCGGGGCAAGGTTTCAGAGTGATGTGGGCCTGGAACATCAGAGTGATGTGGGCCTGGGAGTGCACATCACAGATGATCAGACATGGTCTTCCAACATCATCTCCCTAGTCAAGAAAGCACAGCAACGCCTCCACTTCCTTCGACGGTTGAGGAGAGCCGACCTCCCCTCTTCTGTCCTCACCACCTTTTACAGGGGTGCCATTGAGAGCATTCTTACCAGCAGTCTCTCAGTCTGGTATGGCAGTTGCTCTGCTGCTGACCAGATGGCACTACAGAGAGTGGTGAGGACAGCGGGGAAGATCACCAGATCACCCCAACCAGCAATCCACGACTTATACCTATCTCGCTGTCAGCAAGCGCTATCGCGGCATGCGGTGCAAAACCACCAGATTCAAAAACAGCTTTTTCCCTCAGGCCATCAGACTACTCAACTCACTCAAGAGAATTCCATGAACAATACAAAAAAAAAGATCAACTGACTGTCAAATAACTTTAACTCAATGTCTGCAGTATGCTATTTGCACTTTTCTATATTGTACCTTTTATTATTGCACTTTAATAACATATCTCAAAATGTTACTAGACTCTGGCACACTATATAATGTCTATTTTTAATGGTATATTTTTAAATGGTATTTTTAATGGTAGATTGCCTGTGTGTTATAAATAAATATTACTTGCACATTTGGAGTATGGGGAAACGCAATTTCAATCGTCTGTGTAACTACTTGTTGCATTATTTGAATTGACAATAAAACTTACTTTGACTTGACTTTGGAACGCATTGTCAGGGGTAGTCTTCTTCTTATCGAGTTCACAGGGGTCAAGAAAAGAGCGTTCACCTCGCTGCCCCGTTTCCATCAATCTTTCCACCACCACACACAAGAAGTAACAAGACAGACACCATTGTGCAGATGCCGAGAAGTGTGCCCAGCTCTGGCTGAACAACTTCTAATCTTGTGTGTGGACTCGATAAGAAGAAGATCGAGTCCACATTGTTCAGCCAGAGCTGAACACACTTCTTGGCATCTGCACACAATGGCGGCTTGCGCTTCCTGTGCGTGGTGGTGGAAAGATTGGTGGAAACAGGGCCGCGACGTGAACGCTCTTTTCTTGACCCCCTCATGGGTCAGTGGTGGAGTCAGATACGACAGTGGCGTTTAAGAGGGTTTGAAATAGACACATGGAATGCTGGGAATAGAGAGATGTAGATCATGTACAAGCAGATGCTCCAAGGTTCTCCACTTGGCAAATGTTTTACCAATTCTACAGTTCTCCACTTGGTTTCTCTTGAGATCACACCTTTCCTAGCCCTACCATGCAACACCCTGTCCAAAGTTATTTGTGGCTGAACCCGGCCTCCAGCTCCTCCCGCCACTCTACTTTCAGTCTGAAGGTTCCAATCCGAAACGTCACTTATCCCTTTTCTCCAGAGATGCTGCCTGACCCGCTGAGTTATTCCAGTACTTTGTATCTATCTTTGGCATGAAACCAGCATCTGCTGTTCTTTATTTCTACGGGAGATCAGTTCATAAGTGATAGGAGTAGAATTCGCCCCATCAAGTCTGCTCCGCCATTCAATCCTGGCAGCTCACTCCCTCCTAAGCCCATTCACCTGCCTTCTCCCCATTACCCCTGACACTCTCTTAAGTTGCTATAATGTTCGACACAAATAATGTGGGCCGACGAGCCCATTCAATAGACAATAGGTGCAGGAGTAGGCCATTCGGCCCATCGAGCCAGCACCACCATTCAATCTGATCAAGGCTGATCATCCCCAATCAGTACCCCGTTTCTGCCTTCTCCCCATATCCCCTGACTCTGCTATCTTTAAGAGCTCTATCCAGCTCTCTCTTGAAAGTATCCAGAGAACCGGCCTCCACCGCCCTCCGAGGCAGAGAATTCCACAGACTCACCACTCTCCGTGTGACAAAGAGTTTCCTTGTCTCTGTTATAAACCCATTACCCCTTATTCCTGTGCTGTAATGTTCCATGTTCTATGTAAGACCATCTGCTAAAGAGGTAGAGAACAGTTATAAAGCACCCACTGCCTTGGATTGAGAGGATGGCAGAACCCCTGAAAGTCACGCCATCTTACAGTACAGGCAACAGTCACCCACCTGATTCTCTATATTAGACAGCTGCCGGTGAGATTCCTTTGACATCACCCGGTTTCCTAGCTTTGCCCCAAAGTTGCTGGATCCTTGGTGAGTCTTTACTCCTGAAAAGGAGTCGTGGATATCAGACAGAACTCAAACATTGTAATAACAGTTGCACGGAATAATAACTCACTGGAACAAAGTTGGACACCAAGGTGGGAACCACACTGTCTGCAATGGGATAACAATCTAGCTCACTCCTCATCCAGATGGATTGTAACCAAATCTTGCTGTCCGAGAAAACAATAACAGATGCATGAATCATTGTGGGTTGACAAAAATGCTGGAGTAACTCAGCGGGTAAGGCAGCATCTATGGAGCGAAGGAATAGGTGACGTTTCGGGTCGAGACCCTTCTTCAGTCTGAAGAAGGGTCTCGACCCGAAACATCACCTATTCCTTCACTTCATAGATGCTGCCTCACCCGCTGAGTTACTCCAGCATTTTTGTCGACCTTTGACTTTTCCAGCATCTTTAGTTCTTTCTTAAACATGAATCATTGCAAAACAGTTTATTGCCACTGGGCTGACAAATAGCTAAACTGTTATGCCAATATTTTTAAAAGGGAGATACAACATATCTCCAAGATCCAGAAAACAAGTTGGAATAAAGTAATTAAAACTGTATTAAGTAGAAGACACATCAGAGTCTAAACTATAACAACAAATACCATATATAAATTTCAAAAGGGAAACCTTTATTAATCTTGCTGATTTAAAAAAAAAAAAAAAAATTGTTAAAGAGTAACAGAGCCAACAGGGACAAAGTTAATTTACCTCCATATCCAAAAGATATTTAAAGGTTTCAAAGGTCAGTCGGGGGGAGTTCCCGCTGCCACGGGTACCATGTAATCCCGTGCTACCTGCTCCATGATGGTCGGCGACTGAACCGTCTCCCCCACCTGGTTTGCCGGGTGAGGAGGGGGCTGTGGACCCCCAGCAGGACCAAAAACAAGACCTGTCAAAGGGCGGATGAGCTCCTAGCGAGCCGACGGCCATCCACACTTCAGTAGAAGTTGCATCGCATTGTAAGGAATGATGAGTGTAATGTATTCATGCATATGATAATGAGTTTTGTATATAAGCAGGGAATGTTGGGTAATAAATCTCTCTCTCTCGCGATCCAGGCAACCTGCGTGTAAGTTGTTATTCATTCTACTGTCCAGAATATAATAAAATTGGCGACGAGGATGGGATAGAGTTTGTGAACTCATCCTTTATACACAGTGCAGGACTGTATTGCAACACACGGTATTGTTTAACAGTTTAAACAGTAAATACGGAGTTGTGTCGCAGTCATTTGCGAGCTGGACACGATCGGCCGCAGATCCTTCCAAGCAGGGGACTGTCGTTTAAAACAGCAGCTGGACAAATCGTCGAGAGTTTGTCAGGCTATCACTATGTTGTGTCTACGTGGTAAGATGCCGTCCTTGGGATTGTATAAGATTTTATTTTTTGGTCGAGTTCTTCAAGCTGAATACCTTCGTTCAGCTAGGTTTTAGGTGAATTGTTACACCAGAGAACGACATGATGGCAGCGTCCACGGGATACATCGGAAACCGTGGCACTTTTGACAAGAGTAGAGAGCCGTTCAGCTCCTATATGGAGAGAGCGAACATGTTTTTCATGGCAAACAACATAATGGAGATTAGTGGTGAAGGAGAGATAGTGACTGAAACAAATATTGTTTGTTATATATGATGGCAGTTTGCGAACGCATGAAAGCGATTCTGCTCACGGAGATCGGTCCTGAAGTGTACGGCACACTCGTGAATCTCCTTGCGCCCATAAAGGCAAAAGATGCCATTTAATGACATTATGAAGGAGCACTTCAACCCAAAGCCTCCGGAAATTGCAGAAAGCTATAAATTTGGCACTACAATCCAGAAGCAGAATGAGGCAATCAATGAATACATTGTTGCCTTGAAAAACTAAACTTTGCACTGTAACTTTGGATCCTTTCTCGGAAGCACACTGCGCGACAGATTTGTTTGTGGTCTAGTGATGAACAAATTCACTCCAAACTCATGAACACTCCAGATCTTACATTCGAGAAACCATGCAAGATTGCTACCACAATGGAAATGGCATCAAAGAATGCTCGCAAGTTTCGCCCCACCATGGACTGCAGTCACAAAAGCAGCGCCTATGGCCAAACCAAGAGGCACTAAACCAAACCAAAAGTATGGTGGGGAGCCAAGTTCAGCCAGTTGTTATCGTTGCAATCACTCATCCCAATTTTGTCAGTTCAAAATGCCAAAGTGCTATAACTGCCAGAAGAAAGGCCATATCGCCTCAGCATGTCGGGCAAAGCTTAAAACAAGAAATCAACAATCCGCGAGAATCAAGCGACAACACCAGGGAGGAGTTCACAACTTGGAGGTGAACCCAGATGGGAATGAACTTGGGTTGTACACCATTAATGCAACCAACATCGATAAGCCTACAACCAGCCAAGGCTAGGACTTTCGAACTAAACTATTGATAAATAAACAGTTAATCGATATGTGCATTGACAGGGCAGCAGATTGTTCGGTCATGAGCAGAGACCTGCACGAAACAAAGTTCCCACAGATACCATTGTTTGAGAGTAAGGTCAAGCTGAGAACCTACTCGGACAAATAAACCAACCCTTCTTGGAAGGGATTGGCTGAGTAGAATAGAGTTAGACTGGAAGAACATTTTCAGCGTCGATTTGTCCAAGTCACGTCTTGAAAACGTCATAAGCAAACATTTTTACATGGGAATAACAGGGTACTCTGCACACATTCGACTTAAGCAAGATGTGAGACCTGCGTATTGTCGACCAAGACCTGTACCATATGCACTAAAGCAACAAGTGGAGGAAGAACTCGACAGGTTAGAGCGGAATGGAGTACTCGTGAAGACGGACCAGAGTAACTGGGCAACGCCAATTGTGGTTCGACTATGTGGTCCTACAAAGTCACAATCAATCAAGCCGTTGATGACAAACAATATCCGTTACCAACCTCGCTAGATCTGTACACAGAACCTAGCAGAGCAAGAGTCTTCACTAAACTGGATTTGTCTCACGCTTACGCCCAATTCAATGTCGACATGGAAAGTCAGCAGTACTTGACTATCAACACACATAAGGGCTTGTATTCAAATACAAAGCTGTCCTATGGTGCGAAATCCTCCCTGAAAATTTTCCAGTCCTGTCATGGACAAAATGTTACAAGGTATTCCGCACTGTGTGTGCAACCAGGATGACCTACTGATATTCACAGAGGGCATGGTAGAACATCTGGAAAACCTCAAGCAAGTTCTCACATGACTGAACTGCCACAACGTCAAACTGCGACGAAGTAAATCTGCATTTGCGCAGTCAGACGTGGTCTACCTTGGACTCAAAGTAGATGCCAACGGTCTTCGCCCTGTGAAGGCGAAAGAGGAAGCAATAGTGAATGCTCCAAAACCCAACAATGTGTCAGAGCTACATCATTCCTTGAGATGGTGCAGTTCTATGCACGATTCCTTCCAGATTTAGCAACTGTGCTAAAGCCACTACATCATCTGCTACAAAAAGATGTGAAATGGACGCGGGGAAAGGAACAACAACGTGCATTTGACATCTGCAAGGAAAACTTGACAAGTGACAAACTCCTTGTTCACTACGAAACGACACGCGAGATGAAACTTGCTTGTGATGCTTCCCACGTAATGACTGTAGGTGCAGTGATCTCCCACGTAATGAATGACGAACAGGAAAAGCCTATTGCTTTTGCATTTCGGACCCTGTCACCGAGTGAACGCAATTATGCAGATAGAAAAGGAAGCACTCAGCATCGTGTTCGGAACCAAGAAATTCCATCAGTTTCTTCTTGGCAGACCATTCACCCTCGTGACTGATCACCAGCCACTACTAGAGATACTTGGTCCCAAGTCAGCTATACCTTCCATGGCAGCATCAAGGATGCAACGCTGGGCAATTCTGCTGTCCCAGTATGATTACAAGGCGGCGTACAGAAGCTCCAAGTGCAACGCAGTTGCAGATGCATTGTCCCGGTTGCCCCATGAGAACTCTGACGTGGGAAGTGAGAACTCAATCTGCACACTGCAAGTTGGGGATGGGACTGGACTTTTCTGCCTTCCCCCACAGTGGGAACCATTGTGGGGGGATGTTTTTATGTTTATTGTTAAATACTCGTGTTGTGTATTATCTTTATTCATGTGCTGCACTAGCAAGTCAAATTTCACTACACCAATTGGTGTTTGTGATAATAAATGTCCTTTGTCCTTTTGTAGATGAAGACTTTCCAGTGACTGCAACAGAAA
The DNA here is from genome assembly GCA_035221665.1 of Okamejei kenojei. Classification (NCBI taxonomy): domain Eukaryota; kingdom Metazoa; phylum Chordata; class Chondrichthyes; order Rajiformes; family Rajidae; genus Okamejei; species Okamejei kenojei. Next base: position 2,519,108 of record CM069137.1, read on the forward strand.
TTGCAGCAGAAACAGAGAAAGACACTGTGCTGAAGAGGGTCTATGAACAGACATTGAACGGTTGCTCTGAAATCAATTGTGGATTGAACTCAGAGCTGAAGCCTTTCCATAATCGACACCATGAATTATCATGTGAGCAGGGATGCATTAAGTGGGGTTACAGAGTGGTTGTACCAGAGTCTTTGAGAAACAAAATTATGAATGAACTTCATGCCGAACATCCTGGCATAGTAAGCATGAAGTCAATTGCCAGAAGTTGTGTATTGGCCTGGTATTGACAGTGACATCGAGTCACTGGTGGGCAAATGTAGCGTCTGCCAAAATTGCCGGAGTAAACCACCAAAAACACCACTGCAACCCGGGTCATGGCCAAGTAGACCTTTTCAGAGAGTTCATGTAGATTTTTGTGAAAAGGGTAATGATCACTTTCTGGTACTAGGAGATAGTCATTCCAAATGGATTGAGGTTAAACATATGGGGTCAAGCACTACTACTGAGCACACCATAGATGAGTTGAGATCCATTTTTGCATGCCATGGTTTACCGGAATAACTTGTTTCTGATAACGGGCCTCAGTTTCGTTCAGAACGGTTCAAAGAGTTCATGCAGCGGAATGGTGTAAAACACACACTTGTTCCCCCGTACCATCCAGACTCCAACGGGCGGAAGAAAGGTCTGGTAGAGTTGTCAAAGATGCTCTCAAGAAACAGGTTTTGCAGGGTAGTTCAAAGCTCAGCATGAAACATCGTTTGGCTAGTTTCGTGCTGAAGTACAGAACCACACAACAGGTTACTCACCTGCAGAACTGTTGATGAAGAGAAGGCTAAGAATACGCCTAAGTCTAGTTCAACCCAATTTGGCCTGGAGAGTTGAGCGAAAACAGTTAAGTCAAAAACGCCATTTTGACTCCCACAAAAATGTGAAGTAGATTTGAAGTAGATAATGAAGTAGATTTTCAAAGTCTACAGAGAGATTTGGGCCATTTGGAAAAGTGGGCTGAAAGATGGCAGATGGAGTTTAATGCTGTTAAGTGTGAAGTGCTACATATTGGCAGGACAAATCAAAATAGGACGTACATGGTAAATGGTAGGAAATTGAGGAATGCTGTGGAACAGAGGGATCTAGGAATAACTGTGCATAGTTCCCTGAAGGTGGAATCGCATGTAGATAGGGTGGTAAAGAAAGCCTTTGGTGTGCTGGCCTTTATAAATCAGAGCATTGAATATAGGAGTAGGGAAGTAATGTTAAAATTGTACAAGGCATTGGTAAGACCAATTCTGGAGTATGGTGTACAATTTTGGTCGCCTAATTATAGGAAGGATGTCAACAAAATAGAGAGAGTACAGAGGAGATTTACTAGAATAGTAACCACAAGTTAGGTCTTTATTCTTTGGAGCACAGAAGAGTTGACGTGGATAAGCTTTTCCCATTGAGGGTAGGGAAGATTCAAACAAGAGGGCATGACATGAGAATTAAGGGACAGAAGTTTAGGGGTAACGTGAGGGGGAACTTCTTTACACAGAGGGTGGTGGCTGTGTGGAATGAGCTTCCAGCAGAAGTGGTGGAGGCAGGATCGATTTTAACATTTAAAAGTAAAGTGGATAGGTATATGGACGTGAAGGGAATGGAGGGGTATGGTCTGAGTGCAGGTAGATGGGACTAGGGGAAAACAAATGGTCGGCACGGACTGGAAGGGCCGAGTGGGCCTGTTTCCGTGCTGTAATTGTTATATGGTTATATGGTTAAAAGGAGAGGAACTTCAAGCCAGATGAGCAGGTTTGTGTTCTCAGTCCTCCCAGAACAAGTCCAGTCGAGACAAATGGGATGTTGGGAAAATAGTGGAAGTGTGTGGAACAAAAAGATACTTAGTTGAAGTTGGAGATAGGATCAAAAGTGTTAATGTTGATCAAATGATCCCAGCCAAAGATGAACCAAAAATTGAGCATGAAGTCCTAATACCCGAGTCTTTATCTGAAAGTGAGTTGGAAGAGACCACTGCGATTGAAACAGAAAGTACAGTTAGTACAGACAAAGAAACAGATTCCTCTGGTCAAAGTCAGGGTACTAAAACAGAGCCAAACAAGCCAACAGTTGAGTCACAACCTAAACCTGTTACTGTTAGATGATCAGGCAGGATCCGTAGACCAGTAGTCAGATTAGGTTTGTAAGAAGTAACTCACTGTATAAGTAAAATGAAAATGTGTAGATATGTAAAATAAATATATTATGTTTACCATTTAAGATTTCATTAATACTGGTTTAAATCAAGTATCACAATAACAAAAGTGTAACTGTGTACTTAGATTTAATACTTAAAAAAAGGGAGTATAATGTATTCATGCATATTCATGTATACGATAATGAGTTGGTGTTGTATATAAGCAGGGAATGTTGGGTAATAAATCTCTCTCTCGTGATCCAGGCAACCTGCGTGTAAGTTGTTATTCATTCTGCCGTCCAGAATATAACAATGATAGAGCACACACACCAAAATCCTGTACTTCCAGCAGCAGGAACTGGAGGACAGAGATGGGTGGCGCTTCCGTCACCATTCCCGTCGGAAACGAGCACCAGTGTTGGTCGTAAATTACATTAATCATCAAAATAATATCAAAAAACCGCAAACATTGAATTAGGGGGCAGAAATAAAATAAACACTACCAAAACTGGCCCTCTGTAAAGTGGGACCTCTGACAGTGAGGATGGGACACGTGGGAGCTGGAGGATGCGCTGCAGGGAACGAAGGGATACCTGACGTTGGGGGGGGACTGCTATGAGGGGGAGGGGAGAACAGAGGAGCCGCCGGCATGAAATACGCTGTGACTTTGTCGACGCCCTTTATGTGGCCACTCTTTGCATACCTTGGGTGTCCAAAACAAAGAATATCACAATATTCATTCATTCATTGAATCTGTCTCCTCCCCCCACACCCCCTCGCCCACCCCCCCCCCCCACTTTTTCACCCAGAGAGTTGCGAATCTGTGGAATTCCCTGCCACAGAAAGCAGTGGAGGCGAATTCACTGGATGTATTCGAGAGAGTTGGATATAGCTCTTAGGGCTAGTGGAATCAAGGGATATGGGGAGAAAGCAGGAACGGGGTACTGATTTTGGATGATCAGCCATGATTATATTGACAATAGACAATAGGTGCAGGAGTAGGTCATCCGGCCCTTCGAGCATTCAATTTGATCATGGCTGATCATCCCCTATCAGTACCCCGTTCCTGCCTTCTCCCCATATCCCTTCACTCCGCTATCTTTAAGAGCTCTATCTAGCTCTCTCTTGAATGGCGGTGCTGGCTCGAAGGGCCGAATGGCCTAACCCCTGCACCAATTTTTCTGTTTCTACGAACACAGCACTCACGGGTGGGGCTCAGCTCCTCCAAGTATTCCTTCAGCAGCAGAGCATCGTTGCTGGGAGCCTGGTCAATAATCAGGCTGCTCTTGTCCTGCAGAGTCACCAACAGCCGGCTCCGCAGCTTGGACGAGGGGCTGACTTGCACCACCTTCACGTTGCGGCTGAGCTGGTCACAGCAGGGGGAGCAGAAGGAAAGTCAGACACTGCCGTCCATGCTGAGTTATGCCATTGACAGAATCGTGGCCAAAGCAAAACTTTGTTTAAGGCTTATGATAGTCACGTGTAACCAGGTACACGGAAAAGCTTAGTTTAGCATGCAATCCAAACAGATCAGATAACACTACACATCAATACAAACAAGTCTAACTCAAGTACAATAGGTAGAGCAAGGGAGAAGATGCAGAGTGTAACATATAGTTCACAGCATTGTAGCTCGTCAGTTCCAGAGACAACATTTTAGTTTTGTTAACTGTAACATGGGACCGAGGTACAGAGAAAAGCTTTTCTGCTTGCGGCCTATCTAGTCAGTGGAACGACTACACAGGTTTATAATCGAGCCGTCCACAGTGTACAGATGCAAGATAAAGTCCAGCAAAGCCCAATTAAAGATATCCGAGGATCTCCAATGAGGTAAATGGGTGGTCAGGTCCACCACAGGTTCTCAGGCTTGTTTACGCTGGAGTTTAGAAGGAAGAGAGGGGATCTTATTGAAACATATATTGTAGATTGATGTTGCGTGTTAACCAATCACACACCAGCCAGCATCTCTAACTCCACCCCACTGTAATACTTATACTAACACTTTTTCCCAGCACAGACAGTTGGAGCAGCCAGGATGTATTAACAACAAATCATCCTTCATGCTGTTAAGTTTCTGTGCTGATTAAAGAAGTATTTGAATCACTTATTGAGTCTGGGGGTCATTTACATGGTGTCAGAAGTGGGATACGAACCCACGCCTCCAATTGGAGACCAGATTTACATATATGTTATTAAGGGTTTGGACACGCTAGAGGCAGGAAACATGTTTCTGATGTCGGGAGAGTCCAGAACCAGGGACCACAGTTTAAGAATAAGGGGTAAGCCATTTAGAACGGAGGTGAGGAAACACTTTTTCACACAGAGAGTGGTGAGTCTGTGGAATTCTCTGCCTCAGAGGGCGGTTCTCTGGATGCTTTCAAGAGAGAGCTAGATAGGGCTCTTAAAGATAGCGGAGTCAGGGGATATGGGGAGAAGGCAGGAACGGGGTACTGATTGTGGATGGTCAGCCATGATCACATTGAATGGCGGTGTTGGCTTGGTAATAAGATGGTTCAGTTGCCCGATTACTCGGGAAAGAAACTGTCCCTAAATGTGGAGGTGTGCGTTTACCACACTTCTGTACCTTTGGCCTGCAGGGAGCATGGAGGAGGAATGACCAGGGTGGGACGAGTCTTTGATTATACGATATGATAGAACTTTATTTATCCCTGGAAGAAAATTGATCTGCCAACAGTCATAAAATACAGCAAGATACATTAAACTAAAGCGACGAGAGGAAAGTCCAGGATTAGGGATGTGCAAAGATTGGGGTGGGTGGGGGGAAGGCTAGTCAGTCTACCCAACAACAGAAGGGGGAGGAGTTGTACAGCTTGATAGCTACAGGGAAGAAGGATCTCTTGTGGCGTTCAGTGATGCATCTTGGTGGAACCAGTCTGTTGCTGAAGGTGCTCCTCAGGTGTGTCATGGAGGGGGGTGAGCTGTATTGTCCAAGAAGCTTCTCAGTTTGAGGAGCATCCTCCCCTCCAAGACCACCTCCCATGAATCCAACACCGCCCCCAGGACGGAACCATGTTTCCTCGATCAACAATCTGTCACAAGCACTGGATATTAACTGGAACAGTGAAAATCTTACAGAACAGTAGTTGCAACAACAAATGAATATACAATGAATTATCAGTCATTGTATGTAAACTAGACCACGATGGTGCATCAACCAAGGCATAAAATGCAACTATTGGAATGCTAAGTGCAGAGGTGTTTGGTGCTGTGGGAGGTTTGTGGTGATGGTGTACAGGGTGGTTCAAGAGGCTGCTGATGGATGCGACGAAGCTGGTATTGAACCGGAACAGAATGGTTCCCCATGCTCCTGCATCTTCTTCCCAATAGTGACAGTGAGAACCAGAGTGTTAAGAAGGAACTGCAGATGCCGGAAAAATCGAAGGCAGACAAAAATGCTGGAGAAACTCGGCGTGTGAGGCAGCATCTGTGGAGAGAAGGAATGGGTAACGTTTCGGGTCTCGATGCTGCCTCACCCGCTGAGTTTCTCCAGCATCTTTGTCTACCTGTGAGAACAGAGTGGTTGGTTCTGGTGAATTCTTAGGGCCGTGCTTCCTAGAGACCCCTTTGATGGTGGGAAGGTCAGTATCTGTGATGGACAGGCCAGTGGAGATAGAGTGATACAGCATAGAAACAGGCCCTTGGGCCCAACTTGGTCACACCGGCCAACATGTCCCAGCTACACTAGTGCCACCTGCCTGTGTTTGGCCCATATCCCTCCAAACCTGTTCCATCCATGTACCTGTCTAACTGTTTCTTAAACATTGTGATAGTCCCAGCCTCAACTACCTCCTCTGGCAGCTGTAAATGGCTCGAGTGTAATCACATATTGTCTTTCTGCAGACTGGATAGCACGCAGCAAAGCTTTTCACTGTACCTCGGTACATGTGACAATAAACTGAACTGAACACATTCCATACACCCACCACCCTTTGTGTGAAAACGTTGCCTCTCAGATACTATTAAATCCTTTCCCCATCACCTTAAACCTATTAGGCTCAGCTGTAGAGTTGTTGCCTTACAGCAAATGCAGCGCTGGAGACCCGGGTTCGATCCTGACTATGGGTGCTGTCTGTACGGAGTTTTTACCAGCAACAGACTGGTTCCACCAAGATGCAGCACTGAACGCTACAGAGTTTTTACGTTCTCCCAGTCACCTGCGTGGATTTTCTCCGAGATAAGAATAAGGGGTAGGGCATTTAGAACAGAGATGAGGAAAAACATTTTCACCAGAAATCTGTGGAATTCTCTGGCTCAGAACGCTGTGGAGGTCAATTCTCTGGATGCTTTCAAGAGAGTTAGATAGAGCTCTTAATGATAGCAGAATCAAGGGATGTGCTGAGAAGGCAGGAACGGGGTACTGATTGGGGATGATCAGCCACGATCACAGTGAATGGCGGCGCTGGCTCGAAGGGCTGAATGGCCTACTCCTGCACCCATTGTCTAATGTCTAAATATTTTTCTTCTCACCTGATTAAAGGATGGGGAAAATTAAAAAGTGACTCAGCAATTGATTTGGAGTACTGCGTGCAGTTCTGGCCTCCCCATTACAGGAAAGATGTGGAGGCTTTGGAGAGGGTGCAGGGGTTTATCGGGATGCTGCCTGGATTAGAAGGTTTGGGCTTCGGGGAGAGGGTGGACAGACTTGGGATCGGTTTCCCTGGCATGTCGAAAATTGAGGAAAGACTTGATATAAGTTTTTTTAAATTATGAGAGGTATTGATAGGGCGGACAATCAGAACCTTCCAGGGTGGAAATGACCAACGCGAGAGGGCATAGCTTGAAGACGAGAGGGGGAAGTTTATTGCAGATGTGCAGTGCAAGCTGTTTTTAAAAAGTCGAAGTCAAGTCAAAGTCAAAAGAGTTTATTGTCATGTGTCCCTGACAGGACAATGAAATTCTTTCTTTGCTTAGTACAACAGAACATAGTAGGCATTGACTACAAAACAGATCAGTGTGTCCATATACCATTATATATGTAAATACACACATGAATAAATAAACTGATAAAGTGCAAATAACAGATAAAGGGGTATTAATGTTCAGAGTTTTGACCGAGCCAAGTTTAATAGCCTGATGGCTGTGGGGAAGTAGCTATTCCTGAACCTGGTCATTGCAGTCCTCAGGCTCCTGTACCTTCTACCTTAAGGTAGCAGGTAGATGAGTGTATGGCCAGGATGGTGTGGGTCCTTGATGATGCTGCCAGCCTTTTTGAGGCAGCGACTGCGATAAATCCCCTCGATGGAAGGGAGGTCAGAGCCGATGATGGACTGGGCAGTGTTTACTACTTTTTGTATACACAAAGTGGTGAGGGCCTGGAATGCACTGACAGGCGTGATGGTGGAGGCAGATACAATACTGGCATTTAAGAGGCTTTTATATAGGCACAGTACGTGCAGGGAACAGAGGGATGTGGGTCATGTACTGTTCATTAATTGAACTTGGCGTCATGCTCGGTACAAACACTGTGGGCTGAAGGACCCATTCCTGTGCTGCACTGTCCTATATTTTAGTTTAGTGGTACAGCATAGAAGCAGTCCCTTCGGCCCACCGGGTCCGCGTCGACCAGCGATCGCCACACAGTAACATTATCCTACACCTACTAGGGACAAATTTTACATTTACCAAGCTAATTAACCTACAAACCTGCACGTGTTTGGAGTGTGGGAGGAAACCGAATATCTCAGAGAAAACCCACGCGGGTCGGGGGAGAACGTACAATCTCCGTACAGACAGCACCCGTAGTCAGGATCGAACCCGGGTCTCCGGCGCTGCATTCGCTGTGAGGCAGAAGCTCTACCGCTGCGCCACCGTGACCGCCACATTCTATGTTAACAGCATTGTGAACCCTGGTACATTAAGGTGCAACAGTACCTGGAATATTTTGGTGGGCCCTCCAGCTTTGAAGACCACGAATAGAAGAGCTTTGTTGTCCTTCTCCACGATTTCAAAGCTGCCCTCCCTCCATTTTGTGGTGCCGGTCTGTATGCTGTGGATGCGAATTTGCCCATAAACTTTCATAAACGCCATTGTGTCAAGCAGTTATCAGGCCCACAGTCGTCAACTCCACCAACAAACCTGCAGGGAATATTTTTATCAATTATTTTCTGCGGTTATTAGTCACACTGTAAAGGAACAGTAACAGTCGACCTACCAAGCCGAGTTGAAATGCAAAAAATTACGGATGGTCCAATTCTGAAATAATCCCTCTGACACCACCACCCATCTTTCTCATGGCCGGTCATCGGTTCATGGGTTGGGTGGGGTGCCGGACTTTGCGCGCGATATCGCGTGGCACGGGCCAAAACTCCTCAGCTGGCCTGCCCGCTGTGTGCAGTCCAGCACCAGGGCCAACTCATCATTCACCTAGCAACGGCCGAGTCAGTCAACGAATTGCCGTCGGGAATTTGTCCCGTATTTTGACCTTTTGTCCCTTATTTGGGAGCAAGAACGTTGTCAACCCTAGGTGGACACTACCCAGGTCCATCATAGGTATGTACCTCCTCACGATAGAAGGGATCTACAGGAGGCGGTGTCAAAAAGGCAACTAATATCAAAGGCCCATGCCAGCCTGGCCACGTTCTCATCAGGAAGAAGGCACATGAGCCCAGAAACCATGACCTGTTGGTTCGGGAACAGCTTCTTCACCGCAACCATCAGGTACAACACTGACCTCAGCAATTATCACCTCATATGGACTGTGTCTCTGGTTGCATTACAGACTTCAGTTTTTGCATTTTTATGGTTACCTAGTATTACAGTTATTAATTTACTGTATTTTTGATTATTATATATTTATAATTATTGATTGCCATATATTTATCCGAGTGTTCTTTCCTTTTAAGATCCTTTTAAGCTGCTGCAAGAATGTCATTCTCGGTACATGTGACAATTAAACACTCTTGATATTTTCTGTGTGTTTCACATTTGAGGTTTGTACGGGTGTATGGGACAAGCTGCCAGAGGAGGTAGTTGAGACAGGGACTATAACAATATTTAAGAAACTGCTGGACAGGTGCATGGATAGGACACGTTTTGAGGGATATGAACCAAACGCAGGCAGGTGGGACTAATGTAGCTGGGACATGTTGGCCGTGTGGGCAAGTTGGGCCGAAGGGCCTGTTCCATGCTGTATTTGGTCTTTTCATCTCTGGCCTTTATCCAACCATCTGCCAATCAACCCCCACCCTCCTACCTGTATCCACCTATCACTTGCTGGACTTTTATGTTCTGCTCCCACAATAATCAGTTTGAAGATGGGGCCTGACACAAAATGTCACGTATCCTTGGACTTGGATAGGTTGGGAAAGCGGGCAAAGAAGTGGCAGATGGAATATAGTGTAGCAAAGTGTGGAGCCATGCATTTTGGTAGTAATAAAGGCGTAGACTATTTTCTAAATGGGGAGAGAATGCAGTAATTGGAGGTGCAATGGGATTTGGGAGTGCTGGTGCAGAATTCCCCAAAACTGCAAGTCGAATCGGTAGCAAAGAAAGCAAACGCAATGCTGGCATTTATTTCGAGAGGTCTTGTATACCACAAACTCAACTCTGAAGAATTTAGAGAATCGGCGAGGAAACAGGCCGTTCAGCCCACCGAGTCAGCACCGACCAACGATCCGCAAAAGTTAACACTACATACACCATGGACAATTTTTTTCACATTTTACACCGAACCAATTAACCTACAAACCTGTACGTCCTGGAGTGTGGGGGGGGAAACCGAAGATCGTGGAGAAAACCCACGCACGTCACAGGGAGAAGGTACAAACTCCGTACAGACAAACACCTGTAATCAGGATTGAACCCGGGACTCTGGCACGGTAAGGCAGTAGGTCTACCGCTGCGCCACTGTGCTGCCCATAACTTTGAATTTTTGTTCCGTGTCCTCCGGACTTTGTTGATTGACGGGAGGCCATATGTGAAGTCTTCTACAATTCCCAGATCTCCGAGTGATGCACAAAAGAGACAGGAGACATTTGTGAGCTCCCTGGGCTGGCAGCTGAGGGGGGCCGAGAAACCAGTAGCTGGGGAGGCCAAAAACAATTAGCAAATAATTCAAGGAACTTGGACCACGTTAATAACTGGTGAATTTGGATTCATTAAAAGAACAGGGACGTAAACGGAAATATTTCCGGGCGGAACGGTAGAGTTGCTGCCTTACAGGGCTAGAGACGAAGGTTCAATATTGACCACGAGTGCTGTCTGCACAGAGTTTGTACGTTCTCCCAGTGTTGGGGGAAACTTTTTCTAATCTCTTACCTCAACGGAGATGCGATTTGTTCCCCTTATTGTATCTCCGTCCGCACTGCGGCCTAACATCTTTGCTGGAGACCGATTTTTTAGAGCTCCACCGCGCGTGCCTACGGGACTTTAACATCGTGGAGCCCGTGATCCCATTGCCAGGGATCGACCTCGGAGCATGGGTGCTTGCGGACTTAACATCACGGAGCTCACGGTCTCTGGTCAGAGACCGACTTCTGAAACTCCAAGCCACAGGAGCTTTGACCGTAGGCTGCGGGAGCTTCAATCGCCCTGACGGATGGTTAGACTGCCCCGACCGCGGGAGAATAAAGAGGGAAGAAGCTTGGACTTTTTTGCCTTCCATCACAGTAAGGAATGTAGGGAATCCGCTGTGGTGGATGTTTATGTTTACTTTTATGTAGTTGTGTGTCTCGTTGCTTTTTTTACCTCGTATGGCTGTACGGTAATTCATATATACCTTAATTGGTACGTGACCATAAAGACCTTTGACACAAAGGACCAGAATACTACAGAGAGGTATTGTTCAGACAGCAAAGCATAAGCCTCCAAAACACTAATTACCCTGAAGGAAACTTCAGCATGACATAACCTGAAGGCAGGTTATGTTAAAGGATAAACATGTGTCTCAACTCACATGATTAAAGGAAACGGTCAGGTAAATGAACTCATCGTAAGGGCGGCACGGTGGCGCAGTGGTAGAGTTGTTGCCTCACAACCCCACAGTCCGATCCTCACTATGGGTGCTGTCTGTACGGAGTTTGTACGTTCTCCCTGTCACCTCCACGGGTTTTCTCCAAGAACTCCGGATTCCTCCCACACTACAAAGACGTACAGGTCTGTAGGTTAATTGGCTTTGGTAAAATTGTAAATTGTCCCTCGTGTGTGTAGGACAGTGTTTGTGTGCAGGGATCTGTGGTCGGCATGGACTTGGTTGGCCAGAGGGCCTGTGTTCGCGATGTACCCCTAAACTAAAACTTAACCGGGCCTGGTTGCTGCCAAACAGAATGCACTATAACACGATGATATCCTACAGAAACAAGCATGTCACAAACGCTTCTGCACAGTACCAGTAAACTCACGTGTGACATATATTAGTTAGTAAGCCTCCTATTCCTGCCCAGTGGAACCAATAAATCACTGTAACTGATCCTCATGTCAACTTCACAGGGATACCAGGCCTGCACAAATTGCTAAAGCTAGAGTTTTCACAAATAACTTAACAATTAACTTAAAATCAACCTCAACACTAACTTTAGAGATACAGCGCGGAAACAGGCCCTTCGGCCATCCAAGTCCAGCGATCACCTCGTACACTAACACCATCCTACACACTAGGAACAATTTACAATTCAAACCTGTACGCCTATGGAGTGGGGGAGGAAACCGGAGCACCTGGTCATGGTGGGGCAGTTGCATTACAGCGAATGCTACAGAGTTTGTACTTTCAGCGTGATCAACATGGGTTTTCTTAGAGATCTTCGATTTCCTGCCACACTCCAAAGACGTGCAGGTTTGTAGATTAATTGGCTTGGTAAATGTAAAAATTGTCCCTAGTGGATGTAGGATAGTGTTAATGTGCGGGGATCGCTGGCCGGCGCGGACCCGGTGGGGCAAAGCGCCGGTTTCCTAAACAGGGCCTGTTTCTCTAAACTACAACCCACTCGGTCACAGGGAGAACGTACAAACTCCGTATGGACAGGACCCCTTGTCAAGATGCAACCGGGTCTCTGGCGCAGTAAGTGAGGCAGTAACTCTACTGCTGCACCACCATGCCACACTCAAGCAGAGATTTTTTTTAACTCAACTCTTTGCTAGACTTTTCCATAATATATGCAGATTTCAAAAGGTACAAATCACAGACTTGCCTCCACCTACTTGAGAAAGGGTGAATTAACTGCATTTGGAGTAAGGGGGAAAATTATTTTGCTATCGGTGACAGTACCTGAAGCTCGCCACTCAAAAAACTGTTACTCTTCCGAGTCTCTCAGAGACGACGAATCTCTATAATACTCCGTCCACCCTGTCCAGTCAAAAACTGTACTAAGTAGAGTCCTAACTGGAACTCTTTGGTGGGTTTAAAATCAGCAAGGATGGTAAATGTATATTGATCATATAGCAAGAGGGTTTCAATACAAGATTCAAGGTGGATTACTAAATTATGTGGGACCATTTAACCACTACATTTGCATGAGGGGATTGAAGGCTTTGTGGCAACGTTTGTGGATGATATGAAAATAGGTGGAGGGAATTTCCCTGCTCTAGAGCAGTCATTTATTTAATTCAAACTGAGACTAATACACCTGTGGATTTTCAAGGAATCAAGGTGTATGGACATGGGTAAAAAACATTGGCGTAGAGGCAGAAGATCAGCCATGGATCTTATTCAATGTCAGAGCCAGTTCCTGGCCACACATTGTTTGATCCACTGCGAGATTCTTGTCAAGAAACGTCGACCTTGAAGACGTTCTCCTCTCCCCGACAGTAGTTCTGTTCAAGTGTATCATACTGTTCAGTGTTCTATGTTAACATATTGTGTTGTGCTGCAGCAAGTAAGAAGCCATTGCGCTCTCTCTCTCTCTCTCCCCCTCTCTCTCCCCTATTCTTTTTCCTCCAGAAATGCTGCCTGACCTGCTCAGTTACTCCTACATTGCCCCTCGCCTGCTCTTATTTATCCCCATGAGTCCCAGTGTTGACACCGCCATTTCAATTAAGGTTCTCATCATTATCGACACAACTCTCATGGCACCAGGCACACACTGTCGGGCTGATAGACACAAGGAACTGCAGATGCTGATTTACAACAACAAAAAACACTGGAGTAACACAGTAGGTCAGGCAGCATCTCTGGAGAAAATGGATAGGTAATGTTTTGGATCAGACCTCGGCTTTGGTCCGAAAAAAGGGCATGTTAAAGAGAACTTTGAGATTTAAGATAAGCGATAGACACAAAGTGCTGGAGTAAAGGGCCTGTCCCACTTTCCCGAGTTCTTCACGAATTCTCCTGAGTTCTTCACGAATTCGCCCGAGTTTTCAAACTTACAGAATGTTCGTAACGAGTCCGTAGGAGTCCATGGATATGTCGTAGCGGCTCGTTATGCCAGCCATAGGTACTCGGGGCTATGTTTTTTACTCGTGGATATTTTTCATCAGGCCAAAAAAAACTTACCTGATGTCCCGAGTACCTACGGCTGGCATAACGAGCCGCTACAATATATCCTCGGACTCCTACGGCCTCGTTACGAACATTCTTTTTCGTAGCAAAAACATGAGGGTAGACTATTATCTGAATGGTGGCAGATTAGGAAAAGGGGAGATGCAACAAAACCTGGGAGTCATGGTACACCAGTCATTGAAAGTAGGCATGCAGGTGCAGCAGACAGTGAAGAAAGCAAATGGTATGTTAGCATTCATAGCGAAAGGATTTGAGTATAGGAGCAGGGAGGTTCTACTGCAGTTGTACAGGGTTTTGGTGAGACCACACCTGGAGTATTGCGTACAGTTTTGGTCTCCAAATCTGAGGAAAGACATTCTTGCCATAGAGGGGGTTCAGAGAAGGTTCACAACACTGATTCCTGGGATGTCGGAACTTTTATATGAAGAAAGACTGGATAGACTCGGCTTGTACTCACTGTAATTTAGAAGATTGAGGGGGGATCTTATAGAAACTTACAAAATTCTTAAGGGGTTGGACAAGCTAGATGCAGGAAGATTGTTCCCGATGTTGGAGTCACAGTCTAAGGATAAGGGGGAATTCCTTTAGGACCGAGATGAGGAAAACATTCTTTACACAGAGAGTGGTGAGTCTCTGGACTTCTCTGCCACAGAAGGTCGTTGAGGCCAGTTCATTGGCTATATTCAAGAGGGAGTTGGATATGGCTCTTGTGGCTAAAGGGATCAGGGGGTATGGAGAGAAGACAGGTACGGGATACTGAGTTGGATGATCAGCCATGATCATCAGAGATGCCAACCCTAAATTTAGTTCACAGTAACATTTAACCCATTTGTCCGTAACAAATGGGGTTAAATGCATTTCTCTCCGTAACACTCACCTGGGGTTGTTGCCGGCGGCTATGCGCCTGCGCACTGGTGCAGATCAGCGGGCTGCCGGCGGGCGGGTGCGGCACATGCGCACTTGGCAAGGTTGCCGGCGGGTCTGCGCCTGCGCACTGGGTGGGAGGCCCGGTGATGGGGCTGCCGCGAGCGCCGGCTGGCGGCAAGAAAGTGCCGCTGGATTTCTGCGCAGGGCCCGGCAACCCTCCCCCACTGCGCAACTTTGGCGCCGGCGTTCGGGAGGACACCGGCGCGGCGGTGTTCCGTAACAGCATGTTTGGCTGCCGGAACACCGTAAAAAGTTTATTTCGCCGGGATAAAATACGGCGAATCCGGGACACTTGGCATCTCTGATGATCATATTGAAGGGCCTAATGGCCTACGCCTGCACCTATTTTTCTATGTTTCTATTCTGCGAGTTTGAAAACTCGGGAGAATTCATGAATAACTCGGGAAAGTGGGACAGACCCTTTACTCAGCGGGTCAGTCAGCATCTCTGGAGAGAAGAAATAGGCGACCGTTCAGGTCAGAACCCTTCTTTTATTAGAAGCAGAAGGGATTCTTCATTAATTTTTTTTTTTTTTTAAAACAGGAAACGGATATTAGATCCTTTGTAAAGCATAAGCTATCCCTCAGCTAGAGTGTTCCCTCAGCTGGCAGACATTGACGACGAGACAACAACCTGGCTGCTCAACACCCGGCTTGAGATCTAACTATTCCTTTGGTTTATGTTTCATTCGCAAGAAGACTGCCTTGAGTATTCTACGAATATTAAGAAAGATGTTACAAAGATACATGGCTTTCCACTTTTTTTTGCCACAGTGAAGGTTTGCTTTGCATTGAAGCAGATGGTTCGCATGTACTCTTACAGGAGAGGCTGGGAATGACTTGCATCCAGTGAGAGTGGTTTACAGTAAATACACACACATTAAAATGTGGTGCACCAGTAATTCATCATAGTCCACTGACAACTTTATTCCCAAAGTGAGGAAGTGGCCATTCTGCAGTAACGCAGAAGCTGTACGTTGTGATACAGCGCTGAAACAGGCCCTTTGGCCCACCGAGTCCGCAAGGACCAGCGATCCCCGTACATTAACACTATCCTACACACACTAGGGACAATTTACACTTATACCAATCCAATTTACCTTAATACCTGTACGTTTTGGGAGTGTGGGAGGAAACATAAAAAACAGGTGCAGTATGCTATTCGGCCCTTCGAGCCAGATGATCATGGCTGATAATCCAGAATCAAGTTCCTGTTTTTCCCACCTATCCCTTGATCCCATTAGCCCTAAGAGCCAAATCTAACTCTCTCTTGAATATATCTAGAGAATTGGCCTCCACTGCCTTCTGTGGCAGAGAATTCCAGATTCATGACTCTCTGGGTGAAAAAGTTTTTCCTCATCTCAGTCCTGAATGGCCGGCCCCTTATTCTTAAACTGTGACCCCTGGTTTTGGACTCCCCAACATCAGGAACATTTTTCCAACATCTACACTGTCCAATCCCGAAAGAATTTTATATGTTTCTATAAGATCCTTCTAAATTCCAGTCGATCTATGAGAAAACCCAGGTGGTCAAGAGAAGGTACAAACAGCATGCGTAGTCGGGTTCGAACCCAGCTCTCCGATGCTATAAGCGCCATAAGACAGCAACTCTACTGCTGCGACGCCGTGCCGCCCTCGTTGCAAAACAACAATAAACACACCAAGAAATGCAGATGCTGGAATTTTGAGCAGAACACGATGTACTGGAGTAACTCAGCAGGTCAGACAGCAACTGTAAGGGGTATGGACAGGCAAGGTTTCAGGCCCCGGGTCTCTCTTCAGACCAAAGAAAGTTCCCAACCCAAAACATCACCTATCCACTCCAATTGCAGATGCTTCCCTGACCTGCTGAGTTACTCCAGCACCTGCCGCTCTGTTCAATAAAAGAACACTGACCTCACATTCCCTCCAAAATCAATTTGAGGTCAATTTAGAAGGATGAGAGGGAATCTTATTGAAACATAAAAGATTATTAAGGGTTTGGGTACACTAGAGGCAGGAAATATGTTCGCGATGTTGGGGGAGTCCAGAACCAGGGGCCACAGTTTAACAATAAGAGGTAAGCCATTTAGAACGGAGATGAGGAAAAATCTTTTCAAGCAGGGTTGTGAATCTGTGAAATCCTCTGCCTCAGAGGGCAATTCTCTGGATGCTTTCAAGAGAGTTAGATAGAGCTCTTAAAGACAGCAGAGTCAGGGGGTATGGGGAAAAGGCAGGAAGGGGGTACTGATTGCGGATGATTAACCATGATCACATTGAATGGCGGGCTGCAAGCAGAAGCCTCCACGTGGCGCATCCCGGGCAATGCTGACGACAGAAACTGTACCACAGTGACTGACTGAAGTAGCCAATTCTGTAACCACCGACCGTCAACCGTCACTGACCAACTGGAAAGACGTGATATGGAAGATGACCGGACTCGAGGAAGAAGAACATTGAATGGCAGTGTTGACTCGAAGGGCCAAATGGCCTACTCCTGCACCTATTGTCTAACAACACACAAAGATGAGCAAGTGCTGACCTGCCTCTGCCATTAACATCTTCATTACCCAGGTCAACAAGCAGATAATTCTGCAAGACACACGTTCACATCATCCAACCATTTAGTTTAGTGTATTATTGTCATGTGTACCGAGGTACAGTGAAAAGCTTTTTGGTTGGCTGCTATCCAGTCAGCAAAAATACTATAAATTATTTCATTCAAGCCGTCCAAAGCACACACATACAGGCGAAGGGAATAGCTTAATACAAGATAGAGCCCACATAAAGAATAGAAACGTAGAAATTAGGTGCAGGAGTAGGCCATTCGAGCCTGCACCGCCATTCAATATGATCATGGCTGATCATCCAACTCAGTATCCCGTACCTGCCTTCTCTCCATACCCTCTGATCCCCCTAGCCACAAGGGCCACATCTAACTCCCTCTTAAATATAGCCAATGAACTGGCCTCAACTACCCTCTGTGGCAGAGAGTTCCAGAGACTCACCACTCTCTGTGTGAAAAAAGGTCTTCCTCATCTCGGTCTTAAAGGATTTCCCCCTTATCCTTAAGCTGCGACCCCTTGTCCTGGACTTCCCCAACATCGGGAACATCTATCCTGAATATCCCACTCCGTCCCTTGTCCTTCCTTGCTTAAAATTCCCTTAACTTTTCCCATCTCTGATGGAAGGTCACCAGCCTGAAACTTCCCCTTCCAGTTTAATTCAATTGTTGGGATCTGGGTATCTCTAGCAAGGCTAGTAGATAACACCAATCCCTGCTTGTCCTCCAGAAAGTGATGTTAAGCTACCTTCAACCGCAACCGTCCTTCTGGTGAAAGTGCTCCCAGAGTGCCTATTGGGAAGGGAGTTCCAAATTTGGACCCTGTGAGAGAATGATGATATGTTTCCAAATGTGTATGGAATGCGACTGGGAGATCAGCTTCAGTTTTAGTTTATCGTCACGTGTACTGAGGTACAGTGAAAAGCTTTTCTTGGAAAAGATCCTGATATTCCCACCGTCCTCCTTGGCGAAAATGGTCAGGGACGAGGAAATCCAATCATAATAAACTAGGCTGTTACCTCGGTGCCAGGGACCCAATTTCGATCCTGACACATGGGTACTGTCTGTGTGGAGTTTGCACGCTATGAGTGCGTGGGTTTCCACCTGGTGCTCCGGTTTACTCCCACATCCCAAAGATAGGTTAATTGACCTATGTAAATTGCCTGTAGTACGTTGGGAGTGGTTGCGAAAGTGGGATAACATGGAACTTGTGCGACCGGGGTGATCGATGGTCAGCATGGACTCGGTGAGCCAAAGGGCCTGTTTCCATACTGGATCTTTAAACTGAACTCACCGACATGAATATTTTTTAAATGATACATGCTGCAACTAAAGTGTGCGAATGAATGCTTAGGTTAGTAACTGGCGTGCCATCATTGTGACGGCTTTGCTGTAGGGATTGTGAATATCTTGATCGGTTGTATCTGTATTCACCCAGCAAGTGAGAAAGATGCTGCCTGAAAGCTCAGTTTTCATCACTAATATCCTGAGCATCCAATCTAATATGCGTCAACCAATTTACACAATTCCTCTTATTACGGACTTATTACTCTTATTAGAGACAATTCCTCTCATTAAAGCCATCTAACGTGTGTAGGAAGGAGTTGAGTAGAGGAGAAAAGAGGCCCTTCTGCAGTAAAGGGCCCTGGTGAGACAACACCTGGAGTATTGTGTGCAGTTTTGGTCCCCTAAACTTGAGGAAGGACATTCTTGCTATTGAGGGAGTGCAGCATAGGTTCACCAGGTTAAATCCCAGGATGGCAGGACTGTCATATGATGAAAGAATGAAGTGACTGGGCTTGTATTCACTAGAATATAGAAGGATGAGAGGGGATCTTATAGAAACATATAAAATTATTAAAGTAGTGGTAGTTACGGGGAATAAACTAGAGCAGCGTGAAAGGGTGTTGTTGAACACCCATCAGAGAGAGGAGAATTTCTTCAAAGTAGCAGTCTGAAGTAGGGTCTCGACTCGGACCGTCACCCATTCCTTCTCTCCAGAGATGCTGCCTAGCCCGCTGAGTTACTCCAGCATTTTGTGTGTACCTTCGATTTAAACCAGCACCTGCAGTTTCTCTCCTTCACATTCTTCAAAGTAGGCAATACCTTGAGGAGGTTTTGCAGTGAAGCGGACAAAATGTTTAGGAAGGAACTGCTGCTGCTGCTGGTTTATACTGAAGATGGACACAAAATGCTGGAGTAACTCAGTGGATCAGGCAGCAGGCAGGTTATGCCAACTAAAGAAAATCTGCACAAAGAATGCCTACTTTGAAGAAGTTCTACTCCTCTCTCTGACGAGAGTTCTGCAACACACACTCTCTCTTTCTGCTAAGTTTATTCTCCCCCTCCCCACTATCTGTTTGAAGGGTTGTGACCCAAAATGTCATCTATTCTTTTTCTCCAGAGATGCTGCCAGACCCGCTGAGTGACTACAGCACTTTGTGTCTATCTCGGCCATTTACTTTGTCCAACAGCCACAGAAGCAAAAACAGCAGCAAAACTTTCAATGAGATGACAACACGATGGCTCAAGCAGAGCCCCTCACGATCAACACCACAGCCCATAACACTCCCACTGCCACCAACTGTTACCCTACCACCCACACCCCACTTCCTTCTTCCCCTAATCCCACACCCTCACCTTCCACCAATCCTCTAACTCTGCCCTAAATCCCTCAGCTCCCCCTCTCCGCACCTAATCTCTCCTCACAACCCTCATCCACCCCACCTAGTCTCACCCGCCTTCTTCTTAGCTCCGCCTCAAACTTCAGCTCGCTCTCTCTCCCAACAATGACTTCCCTCCACTATCCCATTCTCCTCCTCCCAGCTCCCTTCCCTCAACGTTCTCCCACTCACCCTCATCCCCACCCATCAATCTGTCCCTCAGCCCACTTTATCTCCCCTCCCCATCACTCTCCCACTCTCACTATCCCTCCCCATCTCCCTACCCCCCTCTCCCTCAGCCCACTCTGTCCCCTCCCCATTTCCCACCTCATCACTCTCCTGCCCTCACCACACTCTCCCCCTCATCCCACCCCTCACTCTCTCACCCCTCACTCATCCCACTCCTTACCCCTTACTCATCCCACTCCTCACTCACCCCTCAGCCCACTCTCACCCCTCACTCACCACATCCCTCACTCATCCCACCCCTCAGCCCACTCTCACCCCTCAGCCCACTTTCAGCAGGGCTGACTGGCCGGAGGATCCCGCCTCTGATGCTGGATCCACAGAGGATTCTGATTTCTCTGCTGCTGTGCTGTACTCCTTCACCTCAGCCCACTCTCACCCCTCACTCATCCCACTCCTCACCCACCCCACCCCTCACTCACCCCTCACTCATCCCACCCGTCACTCATCCCACTCCTCACTCACCCCTCAGCCCACTCTCACCCCTCAGCCCACTCCTCACCCCTCACTCATCCCACTCCTCACCCCTCACTCACCACACTCCCCCCTCACCCCTCATCCCACTCTCACTTCACTATCACCCCTCTCACCCTCCCCACTCCTCAGCCTACTCTCACCCCTCTCCTCCCGCCACTCGCTCCCTCCCTCCCTCACACACAGACGGTATACTTCCCGGGACGGACGGACCGACCGACCGACGAGACACCACTCACCGGGCCCTGCGCGCCCCCGCCCCAGAGCCCCCGCGCCGGGAGCGCGTCCCCGTCCCCGTCCCCGCCACACACTCACCGGCCTCTCCGTCGCCGCGCAATGGCGGGAGCGGACTGCGCGCCGGGGCCGCCGGGAGCGCACACCCCCCGCCTTAAATTAACCCGCTCGCCCCCGTCCCCGCCCCAACCCCGCCGCGGTCTCCAACCCCCCCCCCCCCCCCCCCCCGCCCGCACAAACTCGGCCCGCCGCCCAAAACTAACCCCCCCCCACTCCCCGGCTGGCGTCCGCCTGAATTGGCGCCAAAACCGCCTGAGGCGGGCGAGCGGCGGCGCCATTCCCCACCCACCGTAACACAACACCTTTATCAACCTCCGCCACTTCATACAACATTCACACCGAAATAAAATAAATCGGGCAGGTTCATTGTAAATAATAACTCACCTCCTTTACCCATTCGGGGGTGAGAGGGCAAAGGTCAGGCGGTTCAGGTGGCAGAAAATAGCTCGGAATGTGTGGAAATACTTGTTTATTTTTATTTTTACAGGAGGGATATTATCGGTGAGGTGGTGTAATGTGGGGGGAGGGGGGGGAGAGGGGATGAAGGGGAGGGTTTTGTTGATGTTGTGGGAGGGGTGAGGGGATGAGAGGGCGGCGCCGGGCTGGGGCTCGGGCCTGGGCCTAGGCGGCGGGAGGAAGATGCACAGCCTGGCGGCGGGCGCGGTGAGTGAGTTCCCGGCCCCGGCAGCGGGCACAGCCGAGCCGAGCCGAGCCGAGGCCTGGGCAAAGTGGGCGCGGAGGGGGAGCATGTTTCCACTGGTGGGAGAGTCATGAAATAAAATTCGGCCCATCTAGTCTACTCCACTATTCAATCATGGCTGATCTATCTCTCCCTGCCTTCTCCCCAATAACCCCTGACACCCGTACCGATCAAGAATCTATCTATCTCTGCCTTTAAAATGTTAAATGGTCAGCTCGACATAGATTACAAAACCTACACCTAAACCAAATAGGAGCAGACGAGGGCATTCGACCCAATTTGAGATCCCAGCTACCAAGACAGATGTGTACAGCAATTCGTTCTTCCCCCCGCACAATTAAAGCATGGAATAATCTCCACCCTACCATAGTTACCCAACCAGATGCAACTAAATTTAAGGTAGTTCTTTCTTCCCAAAAACCCTTTCTGGCTTAAGTCCTCCCTCCACCACCTCCAGTTTAAATTCCATTTGGAATATTTTGGAGGACCAAGAAACCAAGATCTATCTCTCCCTCCTAACCCCATTCTCCTGCCTTCTCCCCCATAACCCCTGACACCCGCTCTGATCAGGAATCTATCTATCTGCCTTTAAAATATCCACTGACTTGTGGCCTCCACAGCTGTCTGTGGCAATGAATCCACAGATTCACCACCCTCTGGCTAAAGAAATTGCTCCTCATCTCTTTCCTAAAGGAATGTCCTTTAATTCTGAGGCTGTGCCCTCTGATCCTAGATTCTCCCACTGGTGGAAACATCCTCTCCACATCCACTCGATCCAAGTCTAGGACCAGAGGGTATTGTGAGCAGTTTTTGGGCCCCATATCTGAGGAAGGATTTTGGTAATAAGTACAAAGGCATAGACTGTTTTCTAAATGGGGAGATAATCCAGAAATCGGTGGTGCGGAGGGACCTGCGAGTGCTGATACAGGATTCCCAGGAAGTTGGTAAGGAAGGCAAGTTCAATGCTAGCATTTATATCAAGAGGACTGGAAAACAAAACAGGGATGTAATGCTAAGGCTCTATAAGTTTGGAGTATTGTGAGCAATCTTGGGCCCCATATCTGATAAAGGATATGCCAGCTCTGGAGAAGGTCCAGAGGAGGTTTACACGAATGATCCCAGGAATGAGTGGGTTAACCTATGGTGAGCGTTCGTCGGCACTGGGCCTGTACTCACTGGAGTTGAGAAGAATGAGTGGGAACATCATTGAAATGTGCCCAACAGTGAAAGGTTTGGATAGAGTTGATGTGGAGATGATGTTTCCACTAGTGATAGAGTCTAGGACCAGAGGCCATAGCCTAAGAATTAAAGGATGTTTCTTTAGGAAGGAGATGAGGAGGAATTTCATTAGTCGGTGGTGGGGGTGAGTCTGTGGAATTAGGGTGGTGAATCTGTGGAATTAATTGCCATAGAAGGCTGTGGAGGCTGTCAGTAGGTATTTTTAGATTAGTACGGGGGGTTATGGAGAAAAGGCAGGAGAATGGGGTTAGGAAGGGGAGATAGATCGGCCATGATTGAATGGCGGAATATACTTGATGGGCCAAATGGCCTAATTCTGCTCCTATCACGTATGAACTTCTTGATGGAGGGCTTTGTGGCGCCAGGGATTGGGGACAGAGGGAGACTTCGAAAGTAGCTATTATCTTCTTTGCACAGAACAGTATAGCACAAGAACAGTTCAAGGTACAGTGAAAAGCTTTTGTTGCGTGCTAACCAGGATGTGGATCAGGCCCTTCTCCCCTTTTCTCCAGAGATGCTGCCTGACCTGCTGAGTTATAGTCTTCATAAGTTCTGTAAAAGTTCATAAGTGATAGGAGCAGAATTAGGTTATATCAAGAGGATTGGAATACAAAAACGGGTGTAATGCTGAGGCTCTATAAGGCGCTGATAACCATATAACCATATAACAATTACAGCACCGAGACAGGCCCTCTCGGCCCTTCCAGTCCGTGCCGACCATTTGTTTTCCCCTAGCCCCATCTACCTGCACTCAGACCATACCCCTCCATTCCCTTCACGTCCATATACCTATCCACTTTACTTTTAAATGTTAAAATCGATCCTGCCTCCACCACCTCTGCTGGAAGCTCATTCCACACAGCCACCACCCTCTGAGTAAAGAAGTTCCCCCTCACGTTACCCCTAAACTTCTGTCCCTTAATTCTCATGTGATCAGGCTGCATTTACAGTTTACGAGAATGAACCCAGGAATGAGTGGGTTAGCATATGATGTGTTTGACGGCACTGGGCTATATAGAGTAATCCAGCATGGAAACAGGCCCTTTGGCCCAACTGGCCCATGCCACCAAGATGCCCCATCTACACTAGTCCCACCTGCCTGCGTTTGGCCCATATCCCTCTAAACCTGTCCTATCCATATACTTATCCAAGTGTCTTTTAAATATTGTTATCGTAACTGCCTAAACTATCTCCTCCAGCAGCTCGTACCCACCACTCATTGTGTGAAAAAGTTGCCTCTTAGGTTTCTATTAAATCTTTCCCCTCTCACCTTAGACCTATATTTAAGGAAAATGAGATTAATTTAACATGGCATCAAGTCCCGCACAGACATTGCCAATCAAAGGACTTGTTCCTGTGATGTATTGTTCTATGTCCTCTGGTTCTTGATTCACCTACCCTATGTAAAAGACTCTGCATTCACCTGTCTATTCCCCTCATGATTTTATACACCTCTGTCATATCCTTGCCCATATTGTCGTTGTCGTCGTCCCCCACCGCCCAACAATAATTACGAGACAGCATATAGGAAAAGGAACTTTGAATCATGGTGACAGAACAGCAAACGTCTTATCGAGTCCACATCACAAGATTAGAAATTGTTCAGCCAGAGCTGAACACACTTCTCGGCATCTGCATACAATGGCCTCTTGTGCATAGTGGTGGAAAGATTGGTGGAAACAGGGCTTTGATGTGAATGCTCTTTCCTTGAACCCAGAACAGCAATGTCAGCCAGACATAAGAATTGGTTGTTGACCTAAGGAAGCTAGGAGGACAACACCCCCACTCCCCCAGGTCCTCATCAGAGGAGCTGCCGCAGAGATGGTCAACAGCTTCACGTCCTTAAGCATCTAAATTGGCAGCACCTAACCTTGTCCCTTCACACTGCGATGATCAACAAAGTGTATCGGTTTATGACCAGATTCAGCATATCCACAGGAATTGTCTCGAACTTCTACAGGTGTGCTGCAGAGCAATTCTGACGGATGCTTCACAGCTTGGTACGGCAACTGCTCTGTTCTTGACTGTCTGAACCCATAGAGAGTGGTGAGCGCTGCCCAGTCCATCACAGGCCCGTCACTTCCTTCCATCCAGTCCACCTCCACAGGGAGTTGCGTCAGGAAGGCTGGGAGTGTCATCATGGATGCCGGTCACCCTGGCCGTTCCCCTTTCTCCCTTCTGGAGGAACATATTCAGGAGTTTGAAAGCCCAGATGTCCTGGCTTAAGAACAGCTTCTTCCCCACCGCTGTCAGACTCCTGAACCAATTGGCTCTTTCACGGCTTCTTCCCAGAGCTGAGATTAAGAATGTAAGACGCAAGGGAAAGAGAATAACCATCACACTTGCTCTTCTCCTCAAAGTACCATGGCTGATAGGAATATAAGAAATAGGTGCAAGAGAAGGTCATTGTGAGCTGAGGGACATGTTCTTGTGCTGTACTGGTCCATATAAATAGTAGATAATAGGTACTCTAAGTCTGCTGGTAGATACAAAATGCTGGAGTAACTCAGCGGGACAGGCAGCATCTCTGTAGAGAAGGAATGGGCGATGTTTCGGGTCAAGACCCTTCTTCAGACTGATGTAGGAAAGAACTGCAGATGCTGGTTTAAATCAGAGGTAGACACAAAATGCTGGAGTAACACAGCGGAGCAGGCGGCATCTCTGGAGAGAAGGAATGGGCAACATTTCAGGTCGAGACCCTCCTTCAGAGTGAAGGTCTGTTTACTGCTGCTACATGATCTAGAAGCCTGGGTTTAGTCTCAGAATCAAGGGATATGGGGAGAAGGCAGGAACGGGGTACCGATTGTGGATGATCAGCCGTGATCTTATTGAATGGCGGTGCTGGCTATTGTCTATGTTTGTAATAAGGGCGAGGCCTTTAAACGTGATCTTTTGCATTAACGCAACATTCCAGCTTAATCGAGACACAAGAAACTGCAGATGCTGGAACCTGAAGCAAAAAAAAACAAAGTGCTGGAGGAACTCAGCGGGTCGGGCAGCATCTGTGGTGGGATTAGAGAGACTATGTTTTGGGTTGTGACCCTTCTAACTTTTATTAGAGTAATCCTTGCATCCCTTGATTAGCTTGGTGTTTAAAAATTTTTGTATTGAATATTCCCGATGAAAGATCTAGAGGGTAGAGAATGGACAACCTCGGTGTTAAATGGCCTTGCCCTTATGCTGAGACTAAACTCATGGTCCAAGACCCTGCAGCTGGAGTAAGCTGCCTTAGAAAGTACCGGGTAGAAACAAAACACTGGAGTAACTCAGCGGGACAGGCAGCATCTGGAGAGAAGGAATGGGTGACGTTTCAGGTCGAAACCCTTCTTCAGAAAGTACCTGTTATCTTCTCAGTTTACATTGAACAGTACAGCACAAGAACAGGTCCCTGCACACAATCCATATCCATGTGCCTATCGAAAAGCCTCAAATGCCACTATCGTATCTACCTCCACCACCACTTAGGCGGCACGGTGACACAACGGGAGAGTTGCTACCTCACAGCACCAGAGACCCGGGTGCTTGTCTGTACAGAGTTTGTACATTCTCCCCATGACCTGTATCGGTTTTCTCCGGGATCTCCGGTTTCCTCCCACACTCCAAAGATGTACAGGATTAATATACAGGTTTGTAGGTTAATTGGCTTGGTATAATTGTAAATTGTCAATAGTGTGTCCAGAATGTGTGCGGGGATCGCTGCTCAGTGTGGACTCGGTGGGCCGAAGGGCCATTTTCCATTCTGTCGCGCTCTGTATCTCTAAAGGAAAAAACACCTCTGGCGTAGTTGCATAGTTCCAGGGACTCTCCATAGTTGCCCAGCACATCTCAAACATTTTCCTTTTCGCTTCGCAGCTAATGCCCTCTAGTATTTGTTTTTACCGTCCCTGGGGAAAAGGTTCTGACTATCTACCTTATCTATGCCCCTCGTTTAATTGCAATTTCAGCCTTAAGCTGGTGAATGCTGTTCTAGTGTTTGTTTTCTCTATTGGACTTGCCCGCAGCCAGTTACTGCCCTGGCTCAGGTGGACCGCGAGAAGATCTACCAGTGGATCAACGAGCTGTCGAGCCCGGAGACCCGTGAGAATGCCTTGTTAGAACTCAGTAAGAAGCGGGAGTCAGTTCCTGACCTGGCCCCTATGCTCTGGCACTCCTTCGGAACCATCGCTGCCCTGCTGCAGGTAAAGCGCCACGTCTCAAATACACTGTGTGTCATAAGGTAGATGGATAGGACAGGTTTGGAGCTATATGGACCGATTGCGGGCAAGTGGGACGAGTGTAGCTGGGACGTTGTGGCTTTGTGTGGGCAAGTTGATCCGAAGGGCCTGTTTCCACACTGTATCGCTCTATGACTCTGTAAGGTCATTAGTGATAGGAGCAGAATTAGGCCATTCGGCCCAGCAAGTCTATTCAGCATTCAATCATGGCTGATCTATCTCTCCCTCCTAACCACATTCTCCAGCCTTCTCCCCATAACCCCTGACACCCATACTAATCAAGAATCTATCTATCTCTCTCTTAACTGTATCCATAGACTTGGCTTCCAGAGCCCTCTGTGGCAATGAATTCCACAGATTCACCACCCTTTGACTTATCACTCTCTGTGTGATGAGCCGATGAATGAGGAACAGTACTCTGCGAGGCCGGCAAGAGTAGGACATTTATGAAACCGTGAGTAGACACAAAATGCTGGAGTAACTGAGTTACCCCAGCATTTTGTGTCTACCTTCGATTTTACCAGCATCTCCTGTTCTTTCTTCCACATTTATGAAACCCTGTTTGAAGAAAGATATGTGTAGGAAGGAACTGCAGATACTGGTTTAAACCAAAGATAGACACAAAATGTTGGAACAGCTCAGCGAGACAGGCAGCATCTCTGGAGAGAAGGAATAGTTGGCATTTCAGGTCGAGACCTTTCTTTCGACCGGAAACGTCACCTATTCTTTTCTCCAGAGATGTTGCCTGTCCCGCTGAGTTCCTCCAGTATTTTGTGTCTATCTTTGATGGAAGATATTGTAGTTCTGGTCAGGAAAAATGAGGCATACATTTGGTTGAGGCCATCTGGATCAATCAAATCCCTCGGTGTAAGGAGTTCACTTAAGAGGAAAATTAATCAACGGTCTAGTCGAGGGTGTTTTATGTCCCAAAATGGAACAATGACATTCTTACTTGCAGCAGCACAACTAGTTTAGTTTAATTTATTATTGTCACGTGTACCGAGGTACAGTGACGAGCTTGTACTAGGGCGGTGCACAATGTTTATCCAGACTTCAGAAAGATTGTTGATGAGGTCTTGCATGGTAGGCTGGTCTGGAAGATCACATCATGTGGCATCCAGTGTGGAGGAAGGAACTGCAGATGCTGATTTACGTCGAAAACACACACAAAAAGCTGGAGTAACTCAGCGGGACAGGCAGCATCTCTGGATAGAAGGAACGGGTGACATTTCAGGTCAGGTCGGCTCCAAAGAAGGGTCTCGACCCGAAAGGTCACCCATTCCTTCTCTCCAGAGATGCTGCCTGTCCCACTGAGTTACTCCAGCTTTTTGTGTCGATCCAAGGAGAGTTAGCTGATTGGATACAAGCTTGATGGTAGGAAGTCGTGGGTGATGGTGAAAGATTGTTGTAAAGAGATTTTTAAGGGCATGTGCATTTCATTTATTGTCACGAGTGTGTAACTGTGATTAATGATTTCTGTCTGATTACCTTGGTTGCCTGCTGATCTCATCATCTGTTTAAACCTAAATGCAGTTTGAACATTATCCAAATGCTACACTTTAAGAGAATCAAGCATCTGGGTGTCACGGTGGCACAGCAGTAGTGTTGCTGCCTCACAGCGCCAGAGACCCGGGTTAGATTTTAGCTACGGGTACTGTCTGTGCGGAGTTTGTACGTTCTCAACGAGGGTATCCTACGGGTGCTCAGGTTTCTTCAGTCCAAAGACGTGCAGGTTTGTAAGTTAATTGGCCCTCTGTAAATTGCCCCTAGTCTGTTGGGAATGGGAAAGTGGGATAACGTAGAACTAGTGTGAGCGGGTGATCGATGGTCGTTTAATTTATTGTCACGTGTACCGAGGTGGAGTAAAAAGCTCTTGTTGCGTGCTAACCAGTCAGCAGAAAGACAATAGATGATAAAAATTAAGCCATTTGCAGTGCATAGATACATGATAAGGGCATAGCAGTGTGGACTCGGTGGGACGAAGGGCCTGCTTCAAGCTGTATGTCTAAACTAAACTAAACTAAACACAACTTGGGGAAGCCCCCTGTGCTGGGCAAACTGCGGAGACTTGCTTTGATTTGGGCTCTTAAAAATAGCGGAGACGGGTTATGAGGAGAAGGCAGGAACGGGGTACTGATTGGGGATGATCAGCCATTGAGTGGCGGTGCTGGCTCGAAGGGCCGAATGGCCTACTCCTGCACCTATTGTCTATTGAAGATCTTGGAGAAAACCAACGCAGGTCACGGGGAGAACGAAAAACTCCGTACAGACAGCACCCGTAGTCGGGATCGAACCCGGGCCTCCGGCGCTGCGTTCGCTGTAAGGCGGTGCTGGCTCGAAGGGCCAAATGGCCTACTCCTGCACCTATTGTCTATTGTCTATTGATTTGCAAGCTCTCTGTCGTGTAACCGTGCTGCCATGATCCTGTTACTAATGGGTGGGATTCAGGGTAGGTTCTCTGCTCCTCCCCACTTGTCTGATTAACATTTTATTCCTTTTATTTTTCCCCCAGGAGATTGTAAATATTTACCCTTCTATCAACCCTCCAACCTTGACAGCTCATCAGTCCAACCGTGTATGTAACGCACTCGCTCTGTTACAATGTGTAGCCTCGCACCCAGAAACCAGGTAACCGTAGAAACCTACACATGCTGATTCACAAACGTAGACACCGAGTGCTGGAGTAACTCAGCGGGTCAGGCAGCATCTGTGGAGAACATGGATAGGAGACGTTTTGGATCAAGACCCTACATACTATTCAATTTTTACACCCTTTCTATTGTGTTCTCTCCCCCCCACCCTTACCCTTGCCCTTGTTCGGTCCCTACATCCGACACTACTTCAGACACTATTCACTTTGTGATCCATGTTCTCCACAGATGCTGCCTGACCCGCTGAGTTATTCCAGCACTCTGTGTCTTTTATTGGTTATATCTCGATGTTTTAGTGGTAATTTCAGATTATTGGTTTATTTTCAGCCTGCAGTGTGATTGGTTGCTGATTAATTGTTTTCCTCGTGTTACAGGTCCGCGTTCCTTGCGGCTCACATCCCACTCTTCCTCTATCCGTTCTTGCACACTGTGAGCAAAACAAGACCCTTCGAGTACCTGCGCCTCACCAGCCTGGGTGTCATAGGTGAGTACGTTCATTTCCCTCCCTCCCTCCGTCTGGCGTCTGGCTGGACCGGGTCATTCCCGGGCAACCCGAGTCATTCTCATCTGTAACCTGGGTCATTCCCACCTGCGACCAGACCACATCTGTGTGGACATCCCTGGGGCTAGTGGAATCAAGGGATATGGGGAGAAGGCAGGCACGGGTTATTGATTTGGGACGATCAGCCATGATCACAATGAATGGCGGTGCTGGCTCGAAGGGCCGAATGGCATCCTCCTGCACCTATTTTCTATGTTTCTATGTAACCAGGATCATTCTCCCCATAACTGGGTCATTCTCCCCGTAACTGGGTCATTCTCCCCGTAACTGGGTCATTCTCCCCGTAACTGGGTCGTTCTCACCTGTAACCGGGTCGTTCTCACCTGCAACCCGGGTCGTTCTCACCTGCAACCCGGGTCGTTCTCACCTGCAACCCGGGTCGTTCTCACCTGCAACCCGGGTCGTTCTCACCTGCAACCCGGGTCGTTCTCACCTGCAACCCGGGTCGTTCTCACCTGCAACCCGGGTCGTTCTCACCTGCAAACCCGGGTCGTTCTCACCTGCAACCCGGGTCGTTCTCACCTGCAACCCGGGTCGTTCTCACCTGCAACCCGGGTCGTTCTCACCTGCAACCCGGGTCGTTCTCACCTGCAACCGGGTCGTTCTCACCTGCAACCCGGGTCGTTCTCACCTGCAAACCCGGGTCGTTCTCACCTGCAACCCGGGTCGTTCTCACCTGCAACCCGGTCGTTCTCACCTGCAACCCGGGTCGTTCTCACCTGCAACCCGGGTCGTTTCTCACCTGCAACCCGGGTCGTTCTCACCTGCAACCCGGGTCGTTCTCACCTGCAACCCGGGTCGTTCTCACCTGCAACCCGGGTCGTTCTCACCTGCAACCCGGGTCGTTCTCACCTGCAACCCGGGTCGTTCTCACCTGCAACCCGGGTCGTTCTCACCTGCAACCCGGGTCGTTCTCACCTTCACCTGCAACCGGGTCGATCTCACTCTAAAATTAAGTACAATGTGTCTACAGGAGGTTAAACGGTGTAAACATGCAGACATTGATAAGCTTTGGGATACCTGAGCAGAGTTTTTGTAGAGATTCATAACATGGAATTCATTGCCACAGAATTCCATGTTGAGGCTGTCATTGTTTTTTTTTTAAGGCGGAGACTGACAGAAACTTGATTAGTTAGGCGTTATGGGGAGAAGGCAGGAGAATGCGGTTGAGAGGGAGAGATAGGTCAACCATGATTGAATGGTGGAGTAGACGATGGGCCAAATGGCCAAACTCTGCTCATATTACCTATGAAGTTATGATTGAATAGTAGAGTAGACTCGATGGGCTGAATGGGTCACAGGGAGAACGTACAAATTCCGTACAGACAGCACTCATAGTCAGGATTGAACCCGGGTCTATGGCGTTATGGAGCAGCAACTCTACCGCTGCGCCACCGTGCATCACTGTTTTTAATCCTCTCCTTTGTGCAGGAGCCTTGGTAAAAACAGACGAACAAGAAGTCATCAACTTCCTTTTGACCACAGAAATTATTCCTCTCTGCCTCCGGATCATGGAGTCGGGAAGTGAACTGTCTAAAACGGTAAGAAGTGTACAGATCATTACTCGATTGATTGAATGAATACGTTTATTGGCCATGTATTCACATACAAGGAATTTGCCTTAGTGCTCCGGCCACAAGTGACAACATGACATACAGAGACAGTTAGGAATGACTCACAAAACATTAAACATTAACAATAAAACATTATTGATTAAACATGTGAATTAAATAAAATACCAGACGGGGATCAAAGGTTACGGGGAGAAGGCAGGGTGAGAAGGAAAAATGGATCAGCCATGTTCAAATTCAAATTCAAGTTCAAATTTATTTGTCACATGCACCATAAGGTGCAGTGAAATGTAATTTACCATGCCGCATTACAATTAAAAAAGGACACAGTACACAACATAATTCAACACACATCCACCACAGCATTGAAGCAGGGTCTGAAGAAGGGTCTCGACCCGAAACGTCGCCTATCTCCTTCGCTCCTTAGATGCTGCTGCACCCGCTGAGTTTCTCCAGCTTTTTGTGTACCCTCCACCACAGCATTCTTCACTGTGGTGGAAGGCAATAAAGTTCAGTCTGTCCTCCTCCTGCTCATCCCTTGTTCACCCATGGTTGGGGCCCTGACCCTCCGTAGTCGTCGCTATGGACGACCTGATGTTCAAGCCCTCCGGTCGGGATGGTCGGGACAGATCGAGCACACCCGCGGTCCGGAGCTCCCAGTGGCCACCTCCTCACCGGAGACCATGTTCGAATGTTAGAACAGACTCAATGAGGGGGGACCTCATTGAAACTTACTGAATAGTGAAAGGCCTGGATAGAGTGGATGTGGCGAGGATGTTTCCACTAGTGGGAGAGTCTCGGACCAGAGGTCGCAGCCTCAGAATAAAAAGACGTTCCTTTAGGAAGGAGATGAGGAGGAATTTATTTATTCAGAGGGTGGTGAACGAGGAAGATGATTGAACTTTATTGCCTTCCATCACAGTGAGGAATGTGGATTCCGCTGTGGTGGATGTTTATGTTAAATTTTATTTTATGTTGCTTTTTACTTAGTATGGCTCCATGGTAACTCAAATATCACTGTACCTTAATTGGTACGTGACAATAACTTAAATTTGTGGAATTCATTGCCACAGAAGGCTGTCGGGGCCCCAAAGAATATTTTTAAGGTATAGATTGACAGATTCTCGATTAGTACGGATGTCCGGGGCCATGGGGAGACGGCAGGAGAATGGGGTCGAGGGGGAGAGTTAGATCAGCCATGATTGAATGGCGGAATAGACATGATGGGCCGAATGGCCTAATTCTGCTCCTATCACTTCTGACCTTGCTGTGCTTTGTGATTGGGGTAACCTCCTTGTTTCTGGATCCTAGGTTGCAACGTTCATTCTGCAGAAGATTCTGCTGGACGACACTGGGCTGGCTTACATCTGCCAAACGTACGAGCGCTTCTCTCACGTCGCCATGATCCTGGTGAGTTCAACACGGTAAAGGGTTTCATCGTCGCGTGTACAGACGACAAAAAACATGCAATTCTTGCTCCCAGCAGCCAGAGGGTGGTGAATCACAATGATTCAATGAGACATTGTTGTCACATGTACCTGGGTACAGTCAAATGCTTTGTTTTGCGTACAGCCTGGTAACATTGTACGGCAGGCATCGCCCAGGCTTGGCGATCGCTTTGCCCATCACCTCCGCTCAGTTCGCAACAACCAATCTGATCTCCCGGTGACTCAGCATTTCAACTCCCCCTCCCATTCTGTGTCCGACCTTTCTGTCCTGGGCCTCCTCCATGGCCAGAGTGAGTCCCACCACAAATTGGAGGAGCAGCACCTCGTATTTTGCTTGGGTAGTTTACACCCCAGCGGTCTGAACATTGACTTCTCCAATTTCAGGTAGTCCCTGCTTTCTCCCTCCTTCCCCTCCCCTTCCCAGCTATCCCTCAGCCCACTGTCTCCGCCTCTTCCTTTCTTCTTCCCGCCTCCCACCCCCACATCAGTCTGAAGAAGGGTCTCGACCCGAAACACTCCATAGATGTTGCCTCACCCACTGAGTTTCTCCAGCATTTTTGTCTACCTACACCCAGGCAGTAGTTCAGTTTATTTTAGAGATACAGCGCGAACATACGCCCTTCAGCCCACCGAGTCTGCGCCGACTAACCATCCCCGTACATTCATATTATCCTACACATACTAGGGACAATTTGCAATTTTACCAAAGCCAGTTAACCTACAAACCTGTCTTTGGAGTGCGGGAGGAAACCAGAACTACCAGAAAAAACCCCACGTGGGGAGAAGGTACAAGCTCCATACAGACAGCACCCGTAGTCAGGGTCCAACCCGGCTCCCTGGCGCTGTGAGGCAGCAACTCTACCGCTGCACTACCGTGCCGGCCTTAGTTCTTGATTAGTAAGGTGGTCAAAGGTTATAGGGAGAAGGCAGGAGAATGGGGTTGAGAGGGAAAATTAGATCTGCCATGATTGAATGGTGGAGCAGAATCGATGGGCTGAACGGTCTAATTCTGCTCCTGTGTTTTAAGAACCTATGAACAGGCATCTAAACATAATGCTCATAGATAACGTAAAATAAACATTTCATAAATAATAAAAAAACATTTTTTAAAGGCAGTTAAAAAATGCAATAAATTGCATTGAGGAAAAGTTTAGTTTGGAGATACAGCATGGAATGAACACGGCCTAATCACAGTGTTGTCCACGCTGACCGTCGATTGATCGATCGATACTTTATTATCACATGATTGATTCTTGATTGGTACAGGTATCAGAGGTTATGGGGAGAAGGCAGAAGAATGGGGTTAGGAGGGAGAGATAGGTCAGCCATGATTGAATGGCAGAGTAGACTTGATGGGCCGAATGGCCTAATTCTGTTCCTATCACGTGACCTTATGACGTGTGACATATAATGAGATTCTTTGTTTTGCATTCTATACACAAAGTATGCAAAGTGTCGTCATGTACAGGGCGGCAACAAAGTTACAAAGTAGTCCGCAATGGTCCCTCTTTGTCCTCGCCCCCCCCACCCCCCATGCCAGGTCCCACTTTGTTCTCCCCCCCCCCCATCGCCAGGTCCCACTTTGTCCTCTCCCCCCCCCCCCCCCCCAATGGCAGGTCTCACTTTGTCCCCGCCCCCCTCACGCCAGGTCTCACTTTGTCCTCGCCCCCCTCACGCCAGGTCTCACTTTGTTCTTTCCCCCTCACGCCAGGTCCCACTTTGTTCTCGGCCCCCTCTCCATGCCGGGTCCCTCGTTGTTCGCTCGGCGGCAAGTCCTCGTGCGACCTCTGGCACTCGCCAAGATCATCCCTTCGCACCAGTTCTCTGTCACCCCACTCTCTCGTCCACTCCTGGATTATGTGCCCCAGTTGAAGCTCAAAGGCTACCATTTAATACATTTGAAAAGAAGGAGCTGCCAAAGCATGTCGTTGTGGCAGATACTATAACAACATTTAAAAGACACCAGAGTCAGAGAGTGATACCGTGTGGAAACAGGCCCTTCGGCCCAACTAGCCCACACCGGCCAACATGTCCCAGCTACACTCGTCCCACCTGGCCGCATTTGGCCCGTATCCCTCCAAACCTATCCTATCCGAGTACCTGTCTAAATGTTTCTTAAACGTTGGGATAGTCCTAGCCTCAACTACCTCCTCTGGCAACTTATTCCATACACCCACCACCCTTTGTGTAAAAAGTTACCCCTCAGATCCCAACTAAATGTTTTTCCCCTTTACATTGAACCTATGTCCTCTGGTCCACGATTCCCCTACTCTGGGCAAGAGACTCTGTGCATCTGTCCGATCCCTTCCTCTCATGATTTTGTACACCTCTATAAGATCACCCCTCATCCTCCTGCGCTCCAAGGAATAGAGACCCAACCGACTCAACCTCCCCCTAAAGCTCAGACACTCTAGTCCTGGTAACATCCTCGTAAATCCTCTTAAATGATCAAACCCATGTCTCTGGTGCTGTGAGACAACGGCTCTACTGAAGTTATCCGTTGACTCTTCCTCCATATGATTTGGATCATCCCTGCCCTCTAGGGTCGAATAGAGTGGAGTGGATATGGTGTAGGGATCTCATTGAAGCTTAACGAATAGTGAAAGGCCTGGATAGAGTTGATGTGGAGAGGATGTTTCCACTAGTGCGAGAGTCTAGGACCAGAGGGCACAGCCATAGAAAGGACGTACCTTTAGAAAGGAGAGGAGGAGGAATTTCTTTAGCCAGAGGGTGGTGAATCTGTGGAATTCATTGCCACAGATGCCTGTGGAGGCCAAGTCAATAGATATAGGGCGGAGATTGACAGATTTTAAATTAGTACTGGTGTCGGGGGTTATGGAGAGAAGGCAGGAGAATGGGGTTGAGAGGGAGGGATAGATCAGCCATGATTGAATGATGGAGTAGACGATGGGCCAAATGGCCTAATTCTGCTCCAA
The DNA here is from genome assembly GCA_035221665.1 of Okamejei kenojei. Classification (NCBI taxonomy): domain Eukaryota; kingdom Metazoa; phylum Chordata; class Chondrichthyes; order Rajiformes; family Rajidae; genus Okamejei; species Okamejei kenojei. Next base: position 2,555,184 of record CM069137.1, read on the forward strand.
GAACTTATGAATAAACTAGAAATAATAGTTAGGGACTTAAGTTACTAACCAGACCAACCACTCAACTGACTTTGTCTAATTACCTTGAATTTATCTAAATATCCTTATATGACATCTTAAATTTGAAATCGATGATCCAGAAACTAGATCTGCTTGTTTTTACAAGCACGGGTTCTAAGTACACCTTCATTAAATCCTTCTGTGCACAATGTAGCCTCTAATGAAACTTCTACAGCTCAGTAAACCCCTCCTTTGTTGATTCAATCCCATCAGGCTTGAGAGTTTTGTCTCCCTTCGCTTAAATAATTTATTTTAATTATATCTTTAATTAGAGGTTTATAAAATCATGAGAGGAATAGATCGGGTAGACGCACGGAGTCTCTTGCCCAGAGTAGGGGAATCGAGAACCAGAGGACACAGGTTTAAGGTGATGGGGAAAAGATTTAATAGGAATCTGAGGGCTAACTTTTCCACACAAACGGTGGTGGGTGTATGGAACGAGGTGCCAGAGGAGGTAGTTGAGGCTGGGACTATCCCAACATTTAAGAAACAGTTGGACAGGTACATGGATAGGACAGGTTTGAAGGGATATGGGCCAAACGCGGGCAGGTGGGACTCATGCACGGTGGCAGAGCGGTAGAGTTACTGCCTTACGGCGATTCCAGCGGCAGAGACCCGGGTTCGATTCCGACTACGGGTGTTGTCTGTACGGAGTTTGTCCATTCTCCCCATTACCTCCGTGGGTTTTCTCCGAGATCTTCGGTTTCCTCCCACACTCAAAAGACGTACAGGTTTGTAGGTTAATTGGCTTGGTAAATGTAAAAATTGTCCCTAGTGTGTGTAGGATAGTGTTAATGTGCGGGGATCACTGGTCGGCATGGACCGGGCGGGCCGAAGGGCCTGTTTACGCACTGTATCTCTAAACTAAACTAAATAATATAGCTGGGACATGTTGGCCGGTGTGGGCAAGTTGGGTTGAAGGGCTTTTTTCCACGCTGTATCACTCTATGACTCCGATCTTGTTATTGTTTCCCTGCTTCTGAAGCGCGTACATTCCCTTCAGTAATCCCTTTACAAAAGTCTGATGTGTTTATCCCAAAACAATTTGGTATAAAATATAGGTATTGATTGTTTGTCCATCTCGCGATTAACAAATCTCAATTTATTAATGTACTTGGACTTGCCCCTTCTCTCCGACTTAACCTCCTGTTATTTCCTTATTCTGCTTTGAGCTATTCTCGTCTTCTCTTTCCGAAAGGTTTATTTACCAGAACTGATGTGCTACAATGCTGAGAAGGTCAAAAGTGATAGGAGCAGAATTAGGCCATTTGGCCCATCAGGTCTACTGCGCCATTCAACCATGGCTGATCTATCTCTCCCTCCTAACCCCATTAGACTAGCCAGCATCACCATTCATTGTGATCATGGCTGATCATCCCCAATCAGTACCCCGTTCCTGCCTTCTCCCCATATCCCCTCACTCCGCTTTCTTTAAGAGCCCTATCTAGCTCTCTCTTGAAAGTGTCAAGAGAACCGGCCTCCACCGCCCTCTGAGGCAGAGAATTCCACAGACTCGCAACTCTCTTGTGTGAAAAAGTGTCTCCTTGTGTCAGTTCCAAATGGCTTACCCCTTATTATTAAACTGTGGCCCTTGGTTCTGGACTCCCCCGAACATCGGGAACATGTTTTCAGCCTTCTCCCCATAACCCCTGACACCTGTACTAATCAAGGATCTATCTATCTCTGCCTTAAAAATAGCCACTGACTTGTGGCCTCCACAGCCGCCTGTGGCAATGAATTCCACAGATTCACCTCCCTCTGACTAAATGTTGTTTACATTCCTTCCCGGACACCCGTACTAATCAAGAATAATATTCTGCACTCTGTATCTATCCCTTTGCTCTATCCACTGTACTTGAGTTTGGCTTGATTGTATTTATGTGTAGTATTATCTGATCTGTTTGGATAGCTGCAGAACAAAGCTCTTTACTGTACCTTGGTACATGTGACAATAATAAACCTAAAGCTAAAGGTGTTTAAGAAAGAACTGTGGATGCTGAAAAATTCGAAGGTGGACAAAAATGCTGGAGAAACTCAGCGGGTGAGGCAGCATCTATGGAGCGAAGGAACAGGTGACGTTTCGGGTCGAGACTACTGAAGTCTGAAGAAGGGTAGTGACCCGAAACGTCACCTATTCCTTCGCTCCATAGATTCTGCCTCACCCGCTGAGTTTCTCCAGCATTTTTGTCTACCTTTAAAGCTAAAAGTGAATAGGTGATGTTTCAGATCTGAAGACGAGTTTGTGCTGACTTAACAGGGCTCTGTTTTTCTCTGTTGCTAGCCGGGCAACCTAGGCAGCTTTTTAGGTTGCCAAATGATAGTTTAGGTGGTCATCTAAGACTGCTTGCGTACGATAATGTGCTCGGACGAAATGCGTAGTTACCAGTCGGAATTATGCTCAATGGAGCATTCACACATTAAACATATTCACCAATCAAGGCATGATATATACCACAATGACATGCAGCAACATTATAATACAGTATCTCTACTCTTTTTACACATTGCAATGAATGCAATTTCTATTATTTCTTTCCACTTCCAAACAAAAATGTGGTTGGATTGTACAGAGCCCTAGTGAGACCACACCTGGAGTATTGTGTACTGTTTTGGTCCCCTAATTTGAGGAAGGACATTCTTGCTATTGAGTCTCATTGAAACATATAAGATTGTTAAGGGTTTGGACACGTTAGAGGCAGGAAACAATGTTGGGGGAGTCCAGAACCAGGGCCACAGTTTAAGAATAAGGTGTAAGCCATTTAGAACGGAGACGAGAAAACACTTTTTCTCGCAGAGAGTTGTGAGTCTGTGGAATTCTCTGCCTCAGAGGGCGGTGGAAGCGGGTTCTCTGGGTGCTTTCAAGAGAGAGCTAGATAGGGCTCTTAAAAATAGCGGATATGGGGAGAAGGCAGGAATGGGGTACTGATTGGGGATGATCAGCCATGATCAAATTGAATGGCGGTGCTGCTCGAAGGGCCGAATGGTCTACTCCTGCACTTATTGTCTATTGTCTATTATTCAGCGTATGATCAATCTCGGTGAGACCAAGCACAGGCTTGGCGATTGCTTTGCACAACACCTCCACTCAGTTTGCAATAACCAACATATAAGATTGTTCTCCCGGTGGCTCAGCGCTTCAACTCCCCCTCCCATTCCAAATCCGACCTTTCTGTCCTGGGCCTCCTCCATGGCCAGAGCGAGGCCCACTGCAAATTGGAGGAGCAGCACCTCATATTTTGCTTAGGCAGTTTACACCTCAACATTGACCTCCAATTTCAGGTAGTCCTTGCTTTCCCTCCTTCCCCTCCCATTCCCAGCTCTCTCACAGCCTACTGTCTCCACCTCTTCCTTTCTTCCCCCCCCCCCCCCCCCCCAACATCAGGCTGAAGGGGGGTCTCGACCCGTTACGTCGCCCATTCCTTCACTCCATAGATGCTGCCTCACCCGCTGATTTTCTGCAGTGTTTTTGTCTACCAACGGGATCTCACCACTGGCCGTATCTTCCCATCTCCTCTCCTGACCGCTCCCTCCGTAACTCCCTGGCAATTCGTCCCTTCCCACCCATACCATCCCCTCTCCTGACACTTTCCCTGGCAACCGCAGGAAATGCTACAGAGGTACAGCTTCTGTATGTTTTCATTCAGTTCAAGACTATGGGGCAGTACATTGGCCATAATGTTGCTGCCTAAAAGTGCTAGAGACCCGGAATTGATCCTGAATATGGGTGCTGTCGTATGGATTTTACTCCTTTTCCCTTTGATCGCATTGGTTTTCTCCGGGCGTTCTTGTTTCCTTCCACATTCCAAAAGTGTGCAGGAACCTTTTCAGACCCAACCCAAAACTTAATATTTTCCTTTTGTCCAGAGATTCTTCTGACCTGTTGCGTTACTCCAGCTTTTTGTGTCTATCTTCAGTTTAAACCAGCATCTGCAGTTCTTTCCTACGCACACGATACTATACAATAGAACACTGTTTTGTTTTCTCGTTTATAACATTGTTTACAGAGTACTATGTTTACATATTCTGTTGTGCTGCTGCAAGTAAGGATTTCATAGTTCTTACTGGGACGCGAGTATAAAACACACTTGACTCTTGACTTGCGTCGCTGATGTGTGGGATAGAGCTAGTGTACGAGTGATCGGTGGTTGGCGTGGGTCGAAGGGCCTGTTTCCATGCTGTATCTTTAAATTAAACTAAAAACACTAAAACCAGAGGGAGTCTAAAGAAGGACCTCTACCCGAAACGTCACCCAATTTCTTCTATCCAGAGATGCTGGCTGCTCCATGGAGTGCCCCCGCACAATTAAAGCATGGAATAGTCGTCACCCTACCATAGTTACCCAACCAGATACAACTAAATTTAAGGTAGCTCTTTTTTCCCCAAGAACCCTTTTTAGCTTACGTCCAAGTCAATAGTCAAGAGAGTTTTATTGTCATGTGTCCCAGATAGGACAATGACATTCTTGCTTGCTGCAGCACAACAGAACATGTAAACATGATACAGAGCAGGAGATAAAAGTTCAGTGTGTCTATGTAACCATAGACCATATATATATACACACAATAAATAAACAGATAAAGTGCAATAGGCTATTATTTTTTGGAGTTTCTTCATCACCTCCAGTTTATATTCCATTTGGAATATATTTGGAGTAACTCTTGCTCCCTGAAGCAAGAATTACTCCAGGGTGTGACTCCAGCTCCAGGGAGTGAATCTGCATTGGTTTTCAGCGATCGCGGTGAGGCGTCGACCGGACAGCAATGGTGGCCAGATCTCCCACAATGCAAAGGAAGGGAGAAAGTGCCAGGCGCCGACCAATTGCCGTGGCAGTGTGCATGTGCAGGGCGGCTGTTTATGTGCTGGCCGCGGTTGTGCGCATGTGCAAGGCAGCCGGCCTTGCCGGCGGATGAGGAACGGGCGGAGAGCGGAGCCCGGCGGCCCGGACACGGATGGTGGGCGGAGAGTGTCAGAGAGTGATAGAGAGGGGGGGCCCATTCAGAGTTGAACGGCAGGTATCCCGGGTGCTGCCAAGCCGGGGAAAATGGCACAGCTTTTAGGTTGCCCGGCAGGACTTTGGGTGGCAATTGGCACCCGGGCATCCGTTAATTTCGAGCTCTGCTTAATAGCATGCAATAAAAGTTTTTCACTGTACTTCAAACGCGTGACAATAAATGAAACTAACTAAATTAAACTAACTACTCTGGGGGAAGTGGGGTGAGTTGGGTTTGCGTTGGCCCCTGTAGTTGGGGCTGCAAGCGGCGCAGCGGTAGAGTTGCTACCTCACAGCGACAGAGACCCGGGGTTGATTCTGACTACGGGTGCTGTTTTCTCTCGAGTCCTCCGGTTTCCTCCCACACTCCAAAGACGTGCAGGTTTGTAGATTGATCGGCTTGGTATACGTGTAACTTGTCCCCAGTGTGTGTGGGATGGTGTTACTATACGGGGACCGCTGGTTGACACGGACTGGGTGGGCCGAAGGGCCTGTGACTGCGTTGTATCTCTAAAGTCTAAACATGGAGTGTGGAGAGGTTGCCGCGGCGGTCAATGGCGGCGCCGACCGACGGACGAGGACGGACACGTGGAAGTGAGGACACCGCTGCCGGGGGAGGGAACAGAGGCGGGCCCGGCGTGGGGGGAAGGGGGCGCAGTGAGGGAGGGGGTGAACAATGGGGACCCGGCGTGGGGGGGTGCCGTGAGGGAAGGGGGGAGCACGGAATACAAGCAAAGAATTTTGCTGTGACTTGTCGCATGTGACAATAAAGTATCCAATTCGATTCAATGCAGGGCAAGATGGTGCTGCAGTTGTCCAAAGAACCCTCGGCCAGGCTGTTGAAGCACGTCGTCCGATGCTACCTCCGCCTCTCTGACAACCCACGGTGAGTTCGCTGTCCGTCCCCACTCTGGCCGCGAGGGGGTGGGGGTCCTTGTCGTTCACTGCCACCCTGTGGGGCAAGGGCAGGGGGCTTGTGCGTGAGGGTGAGCAGATGCTGAGGTGGACGGTCCAATCATTAAGCTGACAGGATCCCATCCCAGTGTGGTGGTGGTTATCAGTCGGTGGGCCAGCACATTGCACTCTGAACCCTCCCCCCGCACTCTGACCCCTCCATCCCGCACTCTGACCCCTCCACCCCGCACTCTGACCCCTCCACCCCGCACTCTGACCCCTCCACCCCCTCACTCTGACCCCTCCATCCCGCACTCTGACCCCTCCATCCCACACTGACCCCTCCATCCCGCACTCTGACCCCTCCACCCTGCACTCTGACCCCTCCACCCCGCACTCTGACCCCTCCACCCCGCACTCTGACCCCTCCCCCGCACTCTGAACCCTCCATCCCACACTCTGACCCCTCCATCCCGCACTCTGACCCCTCCACCCCGCACTCTGACCCCTCCACCCCGCACTCTGACCCCCCCGCACTCTGACCCCCCTGCGCTCTGACCCCCCCCCCGCACTCTGACTCCTCCCCCGCACTCTGACCCCTCCACCGCACTCTGACCCCTCCCCCGCACTCTGACGCCTCCCCCGCACTCTGACATCTTCATCCCGCACTCTGACCCTCCCCCCGCACTCTGATCCCTCATCCAGCACTCTGACCCCCCCGCACTGACCCCTCCGCCCTCTGACCCCTCCCCCGCACTCTAAGCCTCCCCCGCACTCTGACCCCTCATCCAGCACTCTGACCCTCACTCTGAGGCAGCAAATGTGGAGAACATGGATAGGTGACGTTTCACAGAGTGCTGGAGTAACTCAGCGGGTCAGGCAGCATCTGTGGAGAACATGGATAGGTGACGTTTCACAGAGTGCTGGAGTAACTCAGCGGGTCAGGCAGCATCTGTGGAGAACATGGGTAGGTGGCGTTTTGGGTCGGAACCCTTCATCTACTCGTTCATCAGTGACGGTGTCGGGTTATGGGGAGAAGGCAGGAGAATGGGATTAGGAGGGAGAGATAGATCAGCCATGGCATAGTAGACTTGATGGGGCGAATGGCCTAATTCTACTCCTGTTACTTATGAACATGAGCCTACGAGAGGAGGAAGGGGAGATAAAGGTGTGAGGTAGCGGTGTTCCCCACTGTGTGGTAACCTGGTCCTTCTGAAGGTCAGGGGCTTGGGAGATATCCAGGCAAGTGAGTAGAGAGAGTGCTCGTTGTGGTGACAGTGGGTCAGGGTGGGATTAGCTCCCAGTGTGCAGTGTGGTCGCCCTCCTGTGATGTGGTGCAGGGTGTCTTAGAGATGTAGAAACACAGAAAATAGGTGCAGTAGTCGACCTTTTCGGCCCTTTGAGCCAGCACCGCCATTCAATGTGATCATGGCTGATCATCTACAATCAGTACCCCGTTCCTGCTTTCTCCTCATATCCCTTGATTCCGTTAAGTCCTAAGAGCTAAATCTAACTCTCTCTTGAAAACATCCAGTGAATTGGCCTCCACATCCCTTTGTGGCAGAGAATTCCACAGATTCACAACTCTCTGGGTGAAAAAGTTTTTCCTCATCTCAGTCTTAAATGGCCTACCCCTTATTCTTAAACTTTGACCCCTGGTTCTGGACTCCCCCAACATCGGGAACATGTTTCCTGCTCAATCTAGCCTGTCGAATCCCTTAAGTCTTGTCTGAAGAAGGGTTCCAATCAGAAACATCACCGTTCCATGTTCTCCAGTGATAGGCACAAAACTCCGAAGGTCAGGCAGCAATTCTGGTGAAATGGAATAGGTGAAATTTTGGGTCGGGACCCTTCTTCAGACTGGGGAGAGGGAGACACAGAGATAAGGAAGTGTACGGTTCTTCAAACCATTAGTTTAGTTTAGAGATACAATGCAGAAACAGACCCTTTGGCCAACCAGCACACTAACACTATCGTACACAAACTAGGGACAAATTACATTTACACCAAGCCAATTAACCTACAAACCTGTACGTCTTTGCAGTGTGGGAGGAAACCGGAGCACCCGGAGAAAACCCAACGAGGTCATTTAGGAATAAGGGATAAGCCATTTAAAACGGAGATGAGGAAACACATTTTCACACAGAGAGTTGTGAGTCTGTGGAATTCTCTGCCTCAGAGGGCGGTGGAGGCCGGTTCTCTGGATACTTTCAAGAGAGAGCTAAATAGGGCTCTTAATAATAGCGGAGTCAGGGGATATGGGGAGAAGGCAGGAACGGGGTACTGATTGGGGATGATCAGCCTTGATCACATTGAACGGCGGTGCTGGCTCGAACGGCCAAATGCTCTTCTCCTGCACCTATTGTCTATTGTCTAAGAGCCGAAGGTTATGTACAGTGCGTGGCCCACCACCCAGTGCCGCCACAGCTTATATTTTCCATTGACGGGGTACTGATTGGGGATGTCTATTGTCTATGGTCACGGGGAGAACGTACAAACTCCGTGCACACAGCACCCATAGTCAGGATTGAACCAGGATCTCCGGCGCTGTGAGGCAGCAGCTCTACCCGCTGTGCCACCGTGCTGCCACCGTTACTCCAGCACTTTGTGTCCGTCTTGTGTGTAAAGCAGCATCTGCCGCTCCTTCCTACATGTGTGGTGTTTGGGTTTGACAGGGCGAGAGAGGCGTTGAGACAGTGCCTGCCCGACCAGCTGAAGGACACCACCTTTGCCCAGGTGCTGAAGGACGACACCACCACCAAGCGATGGCTGGCCCAGCTGGTCAAGAACCTCCAGGAGGGGCAAGTGACCGACCCTCGGGGAATCCCGCTGCCCCCTCAGTGACCCCAGGCGCTGACCCCAGGCCGACCGCTCGCCCCCATCGCCAGTCGTGGGGGGAGTGGTGGTGGGGGGGGGGGGCGGAGCACGTCCGTCTCTCCACCAGACGTTGTGGAAGGAAGATCGCAGCATCAAGCTCCTGTCGTTGTTGCCCTCCCCACCCATGGAGGACTGGGAACTGTGGGGAGGGGCTGGGCTGCGCTGAGCACGGAGCTGGCCGGTGGGATATCCGGTCTGTACATCGCGTGAGAAACTGGGCCAACTTGTGAGGAGCATTACCGGACAGTTCGCTTTTTACAACTCTCTCTCTCTCTCTCTCTCTCTCTCTCTCTCTCTCTCTCTCTCTCTCTCTCTCTCTCTCTCTCTCTCTCTCTCTCTCTCTCTCTCTCTCTCTCTCTCTCTCTCTCTCTCTCTCTCTCTCTCTCTCTCTCTCTCTCTCTCTCTCTCTCTCTCTCTCTCTCCTCCTGGGATACTCTTTGATTTTTCAGTCCAGTGCCATTTGTCCATCACCTCGAACGTCCGCCACCATCTTCATCAGTTGGCCCGCCGACGACTCAACGAGATCAACCAATTCTTCAGTCTGAAGAAGGGTCCTTGCCCAAATTGTCACCCATACCGGTCCTCCAGAGAGTTACTCCAGCATTTTGTGCCTTGAAAACCAGCATCTGCAGTTCCTTGCGTCTCCATCTAGTTGTCATGTCTCTGAAATTACTCCCTGTTTCCTCTCTGGTTCCCCAGTCGCTCCCTTTTCTGGAAGCTTCCAGTTCCATCCGGCCTCGCTCCTCTCAAATGAGAAAAAGCTTGGGGACACAAATAACCTGCAGATGCTGGAATCCCGAGCAAAACACAAAGTGCTGGAGGAACTCAGCGGGCAGGTCAGGCAGCATCTGTGGAGGCAAAGGACAGGTGATGTTTCAGGTCGAGACCCTCCTTTAGTCTGAAGAAGGGTCCAGGCATGAAACATAGGCACTAGGAACTGCAGATGCTGGAGTCTTGAGCAAAACACGAAGTGCTGGAGTAACTCGGCGGGTCGGGCAGCATCTCTGGACCATACGAAAAGGTGAAGCTTCAGAAGACAGGTCCCAACCTGAAACGTCACCTATCCATGATCTCCAGAGATGCTGCCTGACTCGCTGAGTCACTCCAGCACCTTGTGTCTTTTTTTGTAAGCCGGCAGCTGCAGTTCCCGGTATCTACGTGACACCCAAGTGTCTGGGTTCTTACTCGAGTTGGAAATAGCTGAACGTTTCGGGTGAGTGGCCAATCCCTGCGGTCAGACGTTCTGGGTCCACTGCCCTTCACTACATTCAGCAGTTGAGTTGCCTGTCCCGGAGATTAGGGGGGTTGGCTGGGACCTGCTCTCCTGTGTGGCATACACTGTGATCATCACCCCCCCCCCCCCCCCCCCCCCCCAAGCCATGGTCTGGCCCCCTCACTGCCCACTGCCCTCCCAGCTCTGGGCAGCGTGGACCTGTCACCCCTCCACACTCCATCCTGCCTTAACGTACCCCAGGCAGATGCAGAAAGCTGGAGTAACTCAGCAGGACAGGCAGCATCTCTGGAGAAAAGGAATGGGTGACGTTTCGGGTCGAGACCCTTCAGTATTTTGTGTCTACCTTCCATTTAAACCAGCATCTGCAGTTCTTTCCCACACACTTAACCTACCCCCAGCCTGGGTCCACCAGACCTTGTGGCCCTGAGCTCCTGCTGTACCTCAGGACATCTCGCCGTGGGAGCCCCTTCCCCTCCCCGTATCCCAGTGAGTGGCTCGAGAGTGGAGACTGCAAGACAAGTGTGTCCCGACATTTTCTGGGGCGTTCCAATCTGAATATAATAAATATTTTTAAAATATAGTGTACCTACTGATCAGTGGATTCTGTTCCAGCACAATGCGGTCCTGACCTCCCGTCTACCTCATCCAAGTTTCCTTTTCAGATTTCCTGTATTCGTTCCGCATTTAATTACCAATTTCAAACGCTTTGTAGTGGACGAGGAGTTATCGTTAAAGAACGAGGCAGACATGAGGTTTGTCGGAGATACTGGTTCTTTATTCTACACTAACTCTCCTCAGTCGACAACACTGCGCGTGTGCGATTAACCATTAAACACTCCCATGGGGCACCTGTGACCAAACCAGGACCCCTATCTCTCGTCACCGGGACACGTGACACCCCCACTCCCCCAAGGGGGAGTCCAGAACCAGGGACCACAGTTTAAGAATAAGGGACTGGTCTCCAGAGGGCTAGTATGAACATTGTGGGCCAAATGGATTCTTGGGGTGGCGGCTCAGTCCCTCAAGCCTGATGTGCTGGCAGCTCACTCACGGCTGGTGGGCTTGCAGTTGACACAGCTATTCCCTGAAATTCCATAATTCAAATTCAAGTGCAGTTTCATACCATTTAATGCAGGGTGCAAGGCCACCACATTTGAATGCAGCTTCATACCATTTCAAGCAGGGTGCAAGGACACCACATTCAAATGCAGTTTCATGCCATTTCATGCATGGTGCAAGACCACCACATTCAAATGCAGTTTCATACCATTTCAAGCAGGGTGAAACCACAATAAAACCACACAAAACACCACACTCACAGTTCAGTAGACATTCAGTATGTTTAGTTGATTCACAGCTCAGACAGAGTCGTGATCTCTCCCTCCCCCATCATGCAGAGACTGAGCCACACCCACACTTCCGGGTTTTATAATCCCTCCCACCAGAAAGGGTGTGGCCTTCATGGCGTGATTGACAGGAGAGGGATTCTCAACATTTTTTAAACACTAAACACTTTTATTTGGCCAAAGATCACAGCCGTAAGTTGTAATGTTTTATCTAAAATCAATATATAGTGCAAACAGGAAGTTGTCAAGTTTAGATTACCAACCATTTGCAGTGCTTTTACTTCAACCCAAACCCCCACCAACCATTTGCAGTGCTTTTACTTCAAACCAACCACATTTTCATTTTCAAACCACATTAAGGGCACTCAAGGTCAGCAAAACCACACTCATAGTTTAGTAGACATGTGTTCAGTGTTATTCACAGCTCAGACTGAGAGACGTGGCCCTCTCACTTCCTCCATCTTGCAGAGACTGACTGAGGCACAACACTTCCGGGTTTTATCGTCCCTCCCCCCTCTCACCAGCAGGGGCAGTAGAGAGCATCTCAACATTTTTAAAACATTAATAACTCTTTTATTTTTAATCGATGGGAAAAATCCTCTTGTCCTGCGCAGCGGATGGGGACTCTGAATAAGTGGTACAGCCGTAAGTGGCAGCGTTTTTTCTAAAATCATGAAACAGAAAAACAGGAAGTGGTCAAGATCAGACTTTTAGTAATATAGATGAATGAATGAACACTGAATTAATAAGTTTATTGGCCAAGTATTCACATACAAGGAATTTGCCTTGGTGCTCCGCTCCACAAGTGGCAATATGACATACAGTGACAATTAGGAATGACACGTTAAACACTGATAATAAAACATTATAATTTAAACTTGGATAAAATAAAATACCAGAGCAAAAGGATGCCACAGACTTTTGGTTATTGAGTGGACCTACTACTCGTGGAAAAAAGCTGTTTTTATGTCTGGCTGTGGCAGCTTTGACAGTCCGGAGTCGCCTTCCAGAGGGAAGTGATTCAAAGAATTTGTGGCCAGGGTGAGAGGGGTCAGAGATGATCTTACCCGCTTGCTTCCTGGCCCATGCAGTTTGTCAATGGGGGGAAGGTTGCAGCCAACAACCTTCTCAGCTGATCGGACGATTCGCTGCAGCCTCCGGGTGTCGTGCTTGGTGGCTGAGCCAAACCAGACCATGATGGAGAAGGTGAGGACAGACTCTACGATGGCCGTGTAGAATTGGACCATCATTGCCTGTGGCAGATTGTGCTTCCTCAGCTGCCGCAGGAAGTACATCCTCTGTTGTGCCTTTTTGACTGGAGGCGATGGTGGTTCCCCGTTTAAGATCCTTGGAGATGGTTCCCAGGAACTTAAGAGACTCCCCAGATGTGACTGCGGTGTTGTTGATGGTGAGTGGGGTGAGGTGAGGGGGAGCTCTCCTAAAGTCTAATATATATATATATATATACACACACACACACACACACACACAACTTTTTTCCTCATTTATTATATTGTTTACAATGTACTATGTCCACATATTAAATGGGGTTTGGAGGCAGGAAACTTGTTCCCGATGTTGGGGGAGTCCAGAACCAGGGGCCACAGTTTAAGAATAAGGAGTAAGCCATTTAGAACGGACATGAGGAAACACTTTTTCTCACAGAGAGTTGTGAGTCTGTGGAATTCTCTGCCTCAGAGGGCGATGGAGGCAGGTTCTCTAGATGCTTTCAAGAAAGAGCTAGATAGGGCTCTTAAAAATAGTGGAGTCACGGGATATGGGGAGAAGGCAGGAACGGGGTACTGATTGGGGATGATCAGCCATGATCATATTGAATGGTGGTGCTGGCTCGAAGGGCCAAATGGCCTACTCCTGCACCTATTGTCTAATGTTTATTTAGTCAGAGGGTGGTGAATCTTATGGTCTTCTTGTAGCATGGAACAAACCACGGTGACTGAACTGGTGGGTTAAACGAGAATGATCCCAGGAATCAGCAGAATAATATATGATGAACGGTTGTCGGCACTGGGCCTGCACTCGCTGGAGTTTAGAAGGATGAGGGGTGGGGGGACCTCATTGAAACTTACAGAATAGTGATAGGCTTGGATAGAGTGGATGTGGAGAGGATGTTTCCACTAGTGGGAGAGTTTAGGACCAGAGGTCACAGCCTCAGAATTAAAGCATGTTCCTTTACGAAGGAGGTGAGGAGGAATTTCTTTAGTCACAGGGTGGTGAATCTGTGGAATTCTTTGCCACAGTCAGCTGTGGAGGCCAAGTCAGTGGATATATTTAAGGCAGTTGTCTAATGTTTATTTAGTAACATTAGTGTGTCCAAACCCTTAACAATTTTATATGTTTCAATGAGATTCCCCTCTCATCCTTCTAAACTCCAGAGTGTACAAGCCCAGCTGCTCCATTCTCTCAGCAAATGACAGTCCCGCCATTCCGGGAATTAACCTTGTAAACCTACGCTGCACTCCCTCAATAGCAAGAATGTCCTTCCTCAAATTAGGGGACCAACACTGCACACAATACTCCAGGTGTGTTCTCACTAGGGCCCAGTACAACTGCAGAAGGATCTCTTTGCTCTGATATTAGATTCCTCTTGTTATAAAGTCAACATGCCATTCGCTTTCTTCACTGCCTGCTGTACCTGCATGTTTACTTTCATATTAAATATTATTCACCCTCTGAATAATAGTGCAACAATAACAATAATAGTGTAAGAAAGAACTGCAGATGCTGGAAAAATCGACAGTGGACAATAATAGTCTATGTAGCCTGGAGGCTGTCCAGAAGAAGCTGTTGCTGAACCTGGACCCATGAAGAAGACTTTGTGCATTTTTTAGGCACTCTACCGGTCCGTATCCCCTGCTGTCTTCGTGAAGCTTGGCAATTTATCTTGACCCCCTCTCTCATCACCCCTCTGTCCACCCTGTTCTCCCACACTGTTCCTGCAAAGCTTGAAACAATATCCCTCTTTGTAACTGTACACAGTGCAACTTTCCAAAATGGCATTTAACAGTTTCAGATCATCTGCATTTTCCTGGCAATTCCATTTCAGATTTCCTGCATTCCTTGAATGATGAATGAATTAATTAATTAATAAGTTTATTGGCCAAGTATTCACATACAAGGAATTTGCCTTGGTGCTCCTCCCGCAAGTGACAACATGACATACAGTGACAGTTAGGAATGATACCTTCCGCGTTGAATTAGCAATTTTAGGGCGGCTCCGTGGTGCTGCCTTACAGCACCAGAGAACCGGGTTCGATTCTGACTACGGGTGCTGTCTGTACGGAGTTTGTACTTTCTCCCGGTGACCTGCGTGGGATTTCATCGAGATCTTCGGTTTCCCCCCACGCTCCAAAGACGTACAGGTATGTGGGTTAATTGGCTTAGTTCAAGTATAAAATTGTCCGGAGTGTGTGTGGGATAGTGTTACTGTTACAAGAATGATGCCAGGAATGAGTAGTTTAATCTACTTGGCCTGTACTCACTGGAGTTTAGAAGAGTGAGGGGGACCTCATTGAGACCTCCTTTCAAATCCTCTCGCAATGAAGGCCAACATACCATTAGCTTTCTTCACTGTCTGCTGTACCTGCATGCTTACTTTCAGTGACTGATGTACAAGCACACCCAGGTCTCGTTGTACCTCCCCTTTTCCTAATCTGACACCATTCAGATAATAATCTGCCTTCCCGTTCTTGCCACCAAAGTGGATAACCTCACATTTATCCACACTATACTGCATCTGCCATGCATCTGCCCACTCACCCAACCTGTCCAAGTCACCCTGCAGCCTCATAGCATCCTCATCTCAGCTCACACTGCCACCCAGCTTTGTGTCATCCGCAAACTTGGAGATGTCACATTTAATTCCCTCATGCCATTCTGAAAAAGGACCCGTTAATCCCTACTCTTTGCTTCCTGTCT
The DNA here is from genome assembly GCA_035221665.1 of Okamejei kenojei. Taxonomy (NCBI): domain Eukaryota; kingdom Metazoa; phylum Chordata; class Chondrichthyes; order Rajiformes; family Rajidae; genus Okamejei; species Okamejei kenojei. Next base: position 2,570,521 of record CM069137.1, read on the forward strand.
GCCAACCAGTTCTCTATCCATGTCAGTACCCTACCCCCAATACCATGTGCTCTGATTTTGCACACTAATCTCTTGTGCGGGACCTAGTCAAAGGCTTTTTGAAAGTCCAGGTACACCACATCCACTGGCTCTCCCTTATCCATTCTACTTGTTACATCCTCAAAAAATTCCAGAAGATTAGTCAAGCATGATTTCCCCCTTCATAAATCCATGCTGACTTTGACCGATCCTCTCACTGCTTTCCAAATGCGCTGCTATAACATCTTTAACAATCGACTCCAGCATCTTCCCCACTACCGATGTAAGGCTAACGTCCATAATTCAGTTTTCTCTCTCCCACCTTTCTTAAAAAGTGGGGTCATATTGGCTACCCTGCAGTCCACAGGAACTGATGCAGAGTCGAGAGAACATTGAATAATGATCACCAATGTGTCCACGATTTCTAGGGCCACCTCCTTGAGTACTCTGGGATGCAGACCATCAGGCCCTGGGGATTTATCTGCCTTCAGTCCCAGCAGTTTACCTAACACCATCTCCTGACCAATGTGAATTCCCTTCAGTTCCTCCCTCCCACTAGATCCTTGATGCCCTAGTATTTCCGGGAGATTGTTTGTGTCTTCCTCAGTGAAGACAGAACCGAAGTACTTATTTAACTGACTCCAACTTATAAAATTCTCTGTTGGGAGATGAGATTGCAGATGCCGGAATCTCGAGCAGTGCTGGAGGAACTTGGTCACAGAGAAAACGTGCAAACTCCACACAGACACAACACCCGAGGTCAGGATGGAACCCGGGTCTCTGGTGCTGAGAGGCCACCCGAGTTATGGACAATAGACAATAGGTGCAGGAGTAGGCCATTCGGCCCTTCGAGCCAGCACCGCCATTCAATGTGATCATGGCTGATCATCCACAATCAGTACCCCTTTCCTGCCTTCTCCTCATATCCCCTGACTCCGCTATCTTTAAGAGCCTATCTAGCTCTCTCTTGAAAGTATCCAGAGAACCTGCCTCCACCACCCTCTGAGGCAGAGAATTCCACAGACTCACAACCCTCTGTGTGAAAAAGTTCTCTGAGATCTTTCTTTCTCTACCCCTCCCTACACTGATGCCATCATATTGTTTAAGAAACTTTTAACAAGTACATGGATAGGCCAAACGCAGGGAGGTGGGACTAGTGTAGATGAGACACGCTGGTTAGCGTGGGTATGTAGGGTCGAAGGGCCTGTTTCCACGCTGTATGAGTAAGCCTCATCAATATCTCCAACTACTCTTACAAAGTTTACTGATACATCCCAACAGTATGCTTTACACAGTGTATCACAGCTTGGTTTGGGACCAAAACGGCAAGAAATTGCAGAGAGCTGTGGATGTGGCCCAATCCATCACACAGGCCTGGGTGGTGCGGCGGTAGAGCTGCTGCCTTGCAGCGCTTGCAGCGCCAGAGACACGGGTTCAATCCTGACAACGGGTGCTGTCTGTTCGGAGTTTGTACGATCTCCCCGTGACCTGCGTGGGTTTTCTCCGAGATCTTCGGTTTCCTCCCTCACTCCAAAGACGTACAGGTTTGTAGGTTAATTGGCTTGGTAAAAGTGTAAAATGTCCCTAGTGTGTGTAGGATCGTGTCAGTGTGCAGGCATTGCTGGTCGGCGCGGACTCGGTGGGCCGAAGGGCCTGTTTCCGCACCGCATCTCCAACTAAACTAAAAACTCTCCCCACCATCACCTTAGGAAGGAGATGAGGAGGAATTTATTCATCCAGAGGGTGGTGAATCTGTGGAATTCATTGGCGCAGACGGCTGTGGAGGCCACAAGTCAGTGGATATTTTTAAGGCGGAGATAGATAGATTCTTGATTAGTGCGGGTGTCGGTTTATGGGGAGAAGGCAGGAGAATGGGGTTAGGAAGGAGGTTTGGATCAGCCATGATTGAATGGCGGGGGAGACTTGATGGGCCGAATGGCCTCATTCTGCCCCTATCACTTATGAACATGAACCATCTACACTCCATCTGCACTTTACGCTGCCTCAGAAAAGCAGCCAACAAAATCGAAGTCTTCCCACCCCAGTCATTCCTTCTTCTTGCCTCGACGAGCCTGTTTCCATGCTGTATCTCGCTGTAAATTTTAGAGGCCAATTAACCTACAAACCTTTAGCTCAGCATTTCAAGTGGAGTCGGGGAATACGTTGAAGCTGGCAGCCAGACAGGTGTTGTTTAGGAACCTCCCTTTGTAATCGCTCCGAGTTCACTCAGCACTAAGTCAAAACACTCATTAATAATGCATCTCTGGAGTTAGGTTGCCCGCTGTAACTGATAGCATTATTGCAGGTCTGGAGAGCTGAGGCTCTGTGCAACACACCCTCTCATCCACCCCCCTCCCCGAACTGTACACACAGGGTCTTTATCTTGAAACATGTAAGATTATTAAGGGTTTGGACACACTGGAGGCAGGAAACATGTTCCCATTGTTGGGGGAGTCCAGAACCAGGGGCCACAGTTTACGAATAAGGGGTAAGCCATTCAATACCGAGATGAGGAAAAACCTTTTCACCCAGAGTTGTGAGTCTGTGGAATTCTCTGCCTTAGAAGGCATTAGAGGCCGGTTCTCTGAATGCTTTCAAGAGAGAGTTAGATAGAGCTCTTAAAGATAGCGGAGTCAGGGGATATGGGGAACTTGGAAAACTTTATTGTCATTCAGACCTTGTGGTCTGAACACAATTTCGTTGCCTGCAGTCATACATATAGTAAATAACAAAAACACACAATAAACACATATTTAACATCCACCACAGTGAGTTTACCAGACACCTCCTCACTGTGGTGGAAGGCAAAAATCTTGTTTTTGTCTCTTCCCTTCTTCCTCTTCCTCTTCCTCTGCGCTGAGGTGACCCGGGCCGCCGATGTTGTGACCGCACCGGGTGATGTAAATAAGTCCCGGGGTGAACCGCGCTCCGCGAGCGGGCCGGGTCAACTCCGCGGCCCGGGGCGGCCGAAGCTGCCGAAGCTGCCGCCCTCCAGTCCAGCGGACGCAGCTGTTGCCGCGGGAGCGCCGGAAAAACAGGCCGCCAACCTGCGACCTGCGAGTTCCCGACGATGTCGTCCACTGGGCCCGCGGCCGGGCCTCCGAAGTCGCTGCTGCCGCCACCGCCACCGGAAAACCGCCACCGCTCCGAGTCGGGCCGCCGGAACGCCGGAACCCGCCGCAGCCCTGAAGTCGGCCAGCCCCGCGCTGGTAAGTCCTGGCTGGCTCTGCCTCCGGAATCTCGGGTCGGTCGCAGTTAAAGTTGGAGGCCGCCAGCTCCGCGATAGGCCTCAGCGCAGACGGAGACGGGGATACGACAAGAAAAGTCGCATCCCCCCAAAAGGAAGAGACTAAGAACGTTTCTCCCACCCCTCCCACACACATACACTACATAATAACTCAAACTAACGCTAAAAACAAGACAAGAAAACAACAATAAAAAGAAAAACAGACGGACTGCAGGCGAGCCGCTGCTGCCAGGGCAGCGCCGCCACCGGGAGAAGGCAGGAACGGGGTACTGATGGGGGATGATCAGCCATGATCACATTGAATGGCGGTGCTGGCTCGAAGGGCCGAATGGCCTCCTCCTGCACCTATTGTCTATTGTCTATTGAGTCAAGGGTGTTTTACTGCCGTAGATCCCAGATAGAACAATGAGACTCTTACATGCAGCAGCCCAGAAGAAAATGTGCAGGAAGGAACTGCAGATGCTGGTTTACACCGAAGATAGACACAAAGAGCTGGAGTAACTCAGCGAGACAGGCGGCATCTCTGCAGAGAAGGAATGGGTGAAGTTTCTGGTCGAGACCTTTCTTCAGACTAAGAGTCGCAGCAAAGGGAAACAAGAGATAGAGGGAGATATAAAACAAATTAATGAAAGATATGCAAAAAAGTAATGATGATAAAGGAAACAGACTGTTGTTAGCTGTGGGCTGGTACACACACACACACACACACACACACACACACACACACACACACACACACACACACACACACACACACACACACACACCACACACACACACACACACACACACACACACACACACACACACACACACACACACACACACACGTACGGTGGCCGATTAGGAAAACGGGAGATGCTACGAGACCTGGGTGTCATGGTACACCAGTCATTGAAAGTAGGCATGTAGGTGCAGCAGGCTGTGAAGAAAGCAAATGGTATGTTAGCATTCATAGCAAAAGGATTTGAGTACAAGAGCAGGGAGGTTCTATTGCAGTTGTACATGGTCTTGGTGAGGCCACACCTGGAGTATTGCGTACAGTTTTGGTCTCCTAATCTGGGGAAAGACATTCTTGCCATAGAGGGAGTACAGAGAAGGTTCACCAGACTGATTCCTGGGATGGCAGGTCTTACATATGATGAATGACTGGATAGACTCGGCTTGTACTCACTGGAATTTAGAAGATTGAGGGGGGATCTTATAGAGACTTACAAAATTCTTAATGGGTTGGACAGGCTGGATGCAGGAAGATTGTTCCCGTCCTTGTTCATCAGTCACTGAAAGTAAGCATGCAGGTACAGCAAGCAGTGGATAAAGTGAATGGCACCAGCTACAGCTTGTATCCGCTAGAATTTAGAAGATTGAGGGGGGATCTTATAGAAACGTACAAAATTCTTAAGGGGTTGGACAGGCTAGATGCGGGAAGATTGTTCCCGATGTTGGGGAAGTCCAGAACAAGGGGTCACAGTTTAAGGATAAGGGGGAATTCCTTTAGGACTGAGATGAGGAAAACATTTTTCACACAGAGAGGGGTAAATCTGTGGAACTCTCTGCCACAGAAGGTAGTTGAGGGCAGTTCATTGGCTATATTTAAGAGGGAGTTGGATGTGTCCCTTGTGGCTAAAGGGATCAGGGGGTATGGAGAGAAGGCAGGTACAGGATACTGAGTTGGATGATCAGCCATGGTCATATCGAAGGGCCGAATGGCCTACTTTGCACACTAGCACTATCCGACACACACTAGGAACAATTTACAATTTTTACCGACGGCAAATAACCTACAAAACCGCACGTCTTTGGAGTGTGGGAGGAAACCGGAGCACCCGGAGAAAACCCACGCAGGTCACGGGGAGACCGTGCAAACTCCGGACAGACAGCACCCGTAGTTGGGATCGAGCCGGGGTCTCCAGCGCTGTGAAGCAGCAAGTCTACCGCTGTGGCACCATGTAATTACTTTCGAGATTCGGCATGGAAACAGGCCCTTCAGCCACCAAGTGTGCAGTTTTGGTTAATTGGCTTGCTGTAAAATGTAAATTGTCTCCTAGTGTGTGTAGGATAGGGTTAGTGTGCGGGGATCGCTGGTCGGAGAGGACTCGGTAGGCCAAAGGGCCTGTTTCCGCGCTGTATCTCCAAACTAAACTATCTCAATAGACAATAGGTGCAGGAGTAGGTCATTCGGCCCTTCGGGCCAGCACCACCATTCAATGTGATCATGGCCGATCTCAACGCCCCTCCATCCTCCCTCCAATCTCCTTCTCTTCCTCCCCGTCTCTCTCCTCCTCTTCTGTTTTTCACCCCTCCATTTCCCTCTGCCCCACTCCCCTCCTTTCCCAACCTACCTCTCGCCCCTTCCCTCCCCTCCATCCCCACCGCCCCTCCCTGCAGCCCACCCCTATCCCACCCTTCCCTCGCCCCCCCATCAATCCACCGCATCGTGTACATCGCCTCAGTTAATGTTTCCCGCTGGACCCATGCCAACAAACCTCTTCACTCTCATTTCATTTAGTGGCTGGAATCGACCCAAACCAGCTTTATATTGTACAGCACGTCCACTCTCACAGTCGCCAAAGAAATGTTCCACTCACAGAGACCTTGGCATCATTCTCCACACTCCCCTCCCTCTCTCCCCCCCATATTCCCCTCCTCTCTCCCACCCTCCCTCCCTCCCTCTCTCCGCCCTCCTCTCCCCTCCCTCTCCCCCCCCCACTCTCCTCCTCTCCCCTCCTCTCCCCCCCACCCCTCCTCTCTCCCCCACTCCCCTCCCTCTCCCTCACCTCCCCTCCTCTCCCACCACTCCCTCCTCCCCCCCACTCCCCTCCTCTCTCCCCCACTCCCCTCCTCTCTCCCCCACTCCTCTCCCTCTCCCTCTCATCCCCTCCCCTCCTCTCTCCCCCACCACATCCTCTCTCCCCCCCACTCCCCTCCTCCTCTCCCCCACTCCCTCCTCTCTCTCCCTCTCTCCCCTCTTCTCCTCACCACTCCCCTCCTCTCCCTCCCCCCACTCCCCTCTCTCCCTCTCTCCCCCACTCCCCTCCTCTCTCTCCTCTCTCCCCTCCTCAACCCCCACTGCCCCTCCTCTCCCCCCCACTCCTCCTCTCTCCCCCACTCCCCTCCTCTCCTCCCTCTCCTCCCCCTCTTCTCTCCACACTCCCCTCCTCTCTCCCCCCCACTCCCCTCCTCTCTACCCCCACTCCCTCTCTCCCTCTCCTCCCTCCCCTCTCCCCACCACTCCCCTCCTCTCTCCCCCCTCCCGCCCTCGCTTATCCCAACCCCTGCCCCCCTTTCTCACCCAACCTCCCCCCTCCCTCCCCCACACCTCTTCCTCCCCCACACCCCTCCTCTCTCCCCCACACCCTCCTCTCTCCCCCTCTCCTCTCCCCTCCCTCTCTCTCATAGTTCACAGGTAGCTTACACCCCAGCGGTATGGATATATTGACTTCTCCAAGAAACCCTTGCATACCCGCCCTCTCCATCCCTCCCTCACCCCAGTCATCATACTAGTTTCACTGTCGTCCTGTTAAGTTCCACTGTATCACTCATTATCCCCTAGCCCACAGCCAACAATGAACCATTGTGGATTCCACCTTTCCTTGATCATCGTTACTTTTTGAATATATTTCGTTCATTTGTTCTATTTCTCTCTACATCTCTCGTTTCCCTTTCTCCTGACTGTCTGAACGGCCTCGACTCGAAACGTCAACTATTCCTTCTCTCCACAGATGCTGCCTGACCCGCTGAGTTCCTCCAGCTTTTTGTGTCTACCCGAATCTGGAGGTGTGCGCTCGTTTTCACACTTCTGTACCTCTTGCCCGATGGGAGAGGGGAGAAGAGGGAGTGACCGGGGGTGAGACTGGTCCTCGATGATGCTGCTGGCCTTGCCGAGGCAGCGTGAGGTGTAGATGGAGGCGATGGGAGGGAGGTTGGTTTGTGCAGTTGTCTGGGCTGCGTCCACAATTCTCTGCAATATCTTGTGGTCTTGGGTGGAGCTGCCTGCATTTGGCCCAAATCCCTCTTAGCATTTCCTGTCCATATATCTGTCCAAGTGCCTTTTAAACATCTTAATTGTATCCGCTTATATAGTTTCCTCTGGCAGCTCGATCCACATACAGACTAAAATAATTAAAGGATGTTCCTTTACGAAGGAGATGAGGAGGAATTTCTTTAGTCAGAGGGTGGTGAATCTGTGGGATTCTTTGCAACAGACAGCTGTGGAGGCCACAAGTGAGTGGATATTTTTAAAGCAGAGATAGTTAGATTCTTGATTAGTGCGGGTGTCGGGGGTTATGGGGAGAAGGCAGGAGAATGGAGGGTATAGACAATAGGTGCAGGAGGAGGCCATTCGGCCCTTCAAAGCCAGCACAGCCATTCAATGTGATCATGGCCGATCATCCACAATCAGTACCCCGTTCCTGCCTTCTCCCCCTATCCCCTCACTCCGTTAGCCCCGAGCTAAATCTAATTCTCGCTTGAAAACATCCAGTGAATTGGCCTCCACCGCCTTCTGTGGCAGAGAATTCCACAGATTCACAACTCTCTGGGTGAAAAAGATTTTCCTCATCTCAGTCCTAAATGGCCCCCTATTCTTAAACTGTGTGGCCCCTGGTTCTGGACACCCCCACCCCCAACATCAAGAATTTTTTTCGTGCATCTAGCCTGTCCAATTCTTTAAGAAATGTATATGTTTCTATAAGATCCCCTCTCATCCCTTCTAAATTCCAGTGAATACAAGCCCAGCCGCTCCATTCTCTCAGCGTATGACAGTCCTGCCATCCCGGGAATTAACCTGGTGAACCTACGCTGCACTCCCTCAATAGCAAGAATGTCCTTCCTCAAATTAGGGGACCAAAACTGCACACAATACTCCAGGTGTGGTCTCACCAGGGCCCTGCAATCACCCCATACACTAACACTAACCTACACACTAGGGACAATGTACAAATTTACAAGCCAATTAACCTACACAACCTCTACGTCTTTGGAATGTGGGAGGAAACCGGAGCATCCGGAGAAACCTCACAGGGTCTAAACTAAACTAATCCATCAATCTGCACCTCAAACATATCCATGTACTTGGCCGTCTGTGGCAAAGAATTCCACAGATTCACCTCCCTCTGACTAAAGAAATTCCTCCTCATCTCCTTCCTAAAGGAACGTCCTTGGGACCTGGGGTGGAGGGTACTGCACCGAGGTGTTGCCTGCAGCCTGTTTCTCTCGCGGTTCACAGACTCGCCAGCCGCCTGCCACGTTTGCGGGCTGGAAGAGAATGTGTGCCACGTGTACATGGAGTGTGTGAGGCTGCAGCCCCTGTTCCATTATCTAAAGGGGCTGCTCCTTGCCTTCCGGCTGTGCTTCACACCCACCATCCTCATCCTCGGACGCCCTGTGCGTAGGCGAGAGGGTTTGGGGCTGAAGATGTCCTGGTCGGGTTTGCTCCTGGGCCTGGCCAAGCCGGCCATCCAGCGGCTCAAGGCGTCAGGCGGAGGAGGCCTCTGCCCGAGCCGGCTGCCCGCCCCTTTTCCGGGGTTACATCTGCGCCCGGGTGGGGTTAGAGAGGGACTACTCGCTGTCCACGGGCACCCTGGGGACTCCCCCAACATCGGGAACATGTTTCCTGCCTCTAGCGTGTCCAAACCCTCAATAATCTTATATGATCCCCTCTCATCCTTCTAAATTCCAGAGTATACAAGCCCAGCCGCTCCATTCTCTCAGCAGATGACAGTCCCGCCAACCCGGGAATTAACCTTGTGAACCTACGCTGCACTCCCTCAATAGCAAGAATGTCCTTCCTCAAATTAGGGGGCCAAACCTGCATTCAGCAGTTACTCCAGCATTTTGCGTCTATCTTCGATCTAAGCCAGTTCCTTCCAACACATGAGATGAGACGTGTTTAATTGTCACAAGAACCGGAAACTGAACGACTAAACTCTTCCTTGCTGAAACTGATCAGGCCCTTTTCCGGAAAGCACATCAATTAATATATAGTGCTTGAAAAAAGAACTGCAGATGCTGGAAAAATCGAAGGTAGACAAAAATACTGGAGAAAACTAGCGGGTGAGGCAGCATCTATGATATAACAGCCTCTTGAATATATAATAATCAATTGTACGAGAGATTAATAACTAATACCCTGTCGCTAGTCCATGATGGTGCTAAAGCGAAGTCTGTAGTGTGGCCAAGGACAAGGTCCATAAAGATCACAGTCGCTGAGGTTAGTGTTGTGCTGTGTTCAACAGCCTGATGGTTGCTGGGAAGAAGCTGTTCTTGAACCTGGAGGTCACGGTTTTCAGGCTCCTGTACCTTCTTCCAGATGGTAGCAGCGAGATGAGAGCATGGCCAGGGTGGTGTGGGTCTCTGATGATGCTGGCTGCCTTTCTGAGGAAGCGACTCCTGTAGATCCCTTCGATGGTGGGGAGGTCCGTACTGTGATGGACCTCCGATGGTGGGGTACGTGGATAGGACAGGTTTGGAGGGGTATGGGCCAAGTGTGGGCAGCTGGGACTAGTGTAGCTGGGGCATGTTGGCCGGTGTGGGCGAAGGGCCGAAGGGCCTGTTTCCACACAGTATCACTCTTTGACTATATAAGGTCATTAGTGACAGGAGCAGAATTTGGCCATTCGAACCAGCAAGTCTATACGCCATTCAATCAATAGACAATAGATGCAGGAGTAGGCCATTCGGCCCTTCGAACCAGCACTGCCATTCAATATGATCATGGCTGATCATCGCTAATCAGTGCCCCAGTATGGTTGATCCATCGTCCCTCCTATCCCCATTCTCCTGCCTTCTCCCCATAATCTCTGACACCCGCACTAATCAAGAATCTATCTGTGCCTTAAATATATCCATTGACACAGTCTGTGGCAAAGAATTCCACAGATTCACCGCCCTCTGACTAAAGAAATTCTTCCTCATCTCCTTCCGAAAGGAACGTCCTTTAATTCTGAGGCTGTGCCCTCTGGTCCTAGACTCTCCCACTAGTGGAAACATCCTCTCCACATCCACTCTATCCAGGCCTTTCATTATTCGGTAAGTTTCAATGAGGTTCCCCCTCATCCTTCTAAACTCCAGCGAGTACAGGCCCAGTGCCGACAAACGCTCATCATATGTTAACCCGCTCATTCCTGGGATCAGATGCGGGTTCGATACCGACCGCAGCCGCTGTCTGTCTGTGATTTGCTGCAGGGGGTTGGTATAGTCTCGAGACACAAGGAACTGCAGATGGTGCAATCTTGAGCAAAAGACAAAGTGCTGGAGTAACTCAGCGGGTCAGGCAGCATCTGTGGAGGGAATGGACAAATGATATTTCAGGTCAGAACCCTTCCTCAGACAGATTTTATTTTTGAAGGATCCAGAATGGAAACAGGCCCTTCGGCCCACCGAGTCCCTGCCGACCATTGATCGCCCGTTCACACTAGTTCTATGCTATCCCACTTTCTCATCCACTCCTTGCTCACTTGGGACAATTTACAGAGGGCCGATTAACCTACAACCCCGCACGTCTTTGGGATGTGGGAGGAAACCGGAGAACCCGGAGCAAACCCACGCAGTCACGGGGAGAACGTGCAAACTCCGTACAGACAGCACCCGTAGTCAGGATGAAACCCAAGTCTCTGGCGCTGTGAGGCAGCAGCTCTACCGCTGAATATCAGACTGAAGAAGGGTCTCGACTCATTCCCTGTACAGATGCTGCCTGACCCGCTGAGTTCCTCCAGCACCCTGTGTTTTGCTGGAGTTTCCAGTGTCTGCAGTTCTTTCAAAGGGCTGGCACAGACACGATGGTCGGAATGGTCTCTGTTTGCTGCTGTGGAGGATATGGGTGTCTGAGAGAGGGAGCGAGAGATGAGGGGGGGAGTGAGAGAGAGAAGAAGAGAGAGAGAGAGGGTGAGAGAGAGGAGAGGGGGATTAATGGAGAGAGGGAGAGAAGGGGATTGTGAGATAGAGAGAGAGAGAGAGGGAGAGGGTGGGGGAGGGAGAGAGAGTCAAGTCAAGTCAAGAGAGTTTATTGTCATGTGTCCCAGACAGCACAATGAAATTCTTGCTTTGCTTCAGCAGTATTGTAAACATAAATACAGATCATATCAGTGTGTCCATATATCATTATATAAATATATACACACAGAGTAAAGAGAGAGAGAGAGAGAGAGAGAGGGGATTTAAGAGAGAGAGAGGAGAGGAGAGGGGAGAGGAGAGGGGGGGAGAGAGAGATAGGGTGGGAGAGGAGAGTGAGTGTGTTGGAGAGGACAAGGAGAGAGGGATTGAAAGGGAGAGAGGAGAGGGAGAGGGAGGGATAGAGAGACACACACAAAGTACTCAGGCTGTTAGCAGAGTATACCTCATACATTATTGACAAGGCTACTTTAACCCACTGGCAGCTGAGGTACTGCTGACGCAAGGTCTTTGAGGATTGGCCCAGGCCGGCTGCATCTTTGCAGCATCATAGATCGGTCAGTGTGGGGATCGGTCAGTGTGGGGATCGGTCAGTCAGTGTGGGGATCGGTCAGTGTGGGGATCGGTCAGTGTGGGGATCGGTCAGTGTGGGGGTCGGTCATGTGGGGCGGCTCGGTCAGTGTGGGGATCGGTCAGTGTGGGGGTCGGTCAGTGTGGGGGCCGGTCAGTGTGGGGATCGGTCAGTGTGGGGGTCGGTCTTGTACCTGTGGCCATCTCCACCCGTCACAGTGGGTCGCAGCTGAGTGGCCGCAGCTCCCATGGATCCCGCTCTCCGCTGGTGAGTCCAGCCCTGACGGCGTCTCTCTCTGTCTCTGCATCATTTACTGCCGTGGACTGGCGCTGTAAAGAACGTGGGACGGCGTGAGCCAGGTGTGTAACGAGTGTGAGTAGGTGTGTAACCGGAGTGATCCGTGCTCTCCAGAGATGCTGCCTGTCCCGCTGAGTTACGCCAGCTTTTTGTGTCTATCTTCAGTTTACACCAGCATCTGCAGTGCCTTCCTACACAGGAACAGGCCCTTCGGCCCGCAATGTCCGTGCCGTACATGATGTCAAGATCCACTCCCCTCTGCCTGAACGTGACCCGTATCCCTCCATTCCCTGCATATCCATGTGCTTATCCAAAAGCCTCTTAAACCCCACGATCGTATCTGCCTCAACCCCCACCCCTGGCAGCCCGTTCCAGGCTCCCACCACCCTCCGTGTAAACAAACCTGCCCCACGCATCTCCTTTAAACTTTGCCCTATTCGCCTCCATCTACACCTGGAAAATAAACGTGCTGCTCTGTGTGTGTGTGTGTGTGTGTGTGTGTGTGTGTGTGTGTGTGTGGGTTGGTTTGTGTTTGGGTGTGTGTGTAGGTGTTCAGTTTAGTTTATTGTCATGTGTACCGAGGTACAGTGAAAAGCCTATGTTGCGTGCTGACCAGTCAGCGGGAAGACCATACCTACAGACCTGCATCGTCTGCTTTGATCTGTCGTTTTCGCACCACACCCTTCCATGCCTGTTTCCCTCGCTTTTTGTGTCCATCTTGTGTGTGTGTGTGTGTGTTTGTGGGTGCGTGTGTATGAGTGTCTGCATGCGTGTGTCAGTGTGTGTGTATATATCTGTGCGTTTGTGTGTGTGTCAGTGTGTCTGTATGCGTGTGTGTGTGTGTCAGTGTATGCATGTGTGTGTGTCAGTGTGTGCGTGCGTATGTTTGTGCGCACGTGTATCCAGTTTGTTTGTTTTTGTGTTTCATCTTACTGAACTCTCTCTCCCTCTCATTTTCTCTCTCTCATTTTTTCTCTCTCTCCCTCCATCTCTCCCTCCATCTCTCCCTCCGTGTCTCCCTCCGTGTCTCCCTCCGTGTCTCCCTCCGTGTCTCCCTCCGTGTCTCTCTCCGTGTCTCTCTCCCTGTCTGTGTCTCTGTGACTCTGTGTGTCTGTGTATATGTGTATCTGTGTGTCTGTGACTCTGTGTGTCTGTGACTCTGTGTGTCTGTGACTCTGTGTCTCTGTGTCTCTGTGTCTCTGTGACTGTGTCCTCTCTGTGACGTGACTCTGTGTGTCTGTGACTCTGTGTCTCTGTGTCTCTGTGACTCTGTGTCTCTGTGTGTCTGTGACTGTGTCTCTGTGACTCTGTGTCTCTGTGACTCTGTGTGTGTATCTGTGTCTCTGTGACTCTGTGTCTCTGTGTCTCTGTGACTCTGTGACTCTGTGTCTCTGTGTACTCTGTGTCTCTGTGTCTCTGTGTCTCTGTGACTCTGTGTCTGTGACTCTGTGTGTCTGTGACTGTGTCTCTGTGTGTCTGTGTCTGTGTCTCTGTGACTCTGTGTGTCTGTGACTCTGTGTCTCTGTGACTGTGTCTCTATGACTCTGTGTGTCTGTGACTCTGTGTCTCTGTGTGGTCTGTGTACTCTGTGTGTCTGTGACTCTGTGTCTCTGTGACTCTGTGTCTCTGTGTCTCTGTGTGTCTGTGACTCTGTGTCTCTGTGTCTCTGTGTCTCTGTGACTCTGTGACTCTGTGTCTCTGTGACTGTGAGACTCTGTGTGTGTCTATGACTCTGTGTGTCTGACTGTGACTCTGTGTGATGGTGTATTATGTGATCTGTGTCTCTGTGTGTCTCTGTGACTCTGTGTCTCTGTGTCTCTGTGACGTGACTCTGTCTGCCAGATCTTGAGCAAAGTGCTGTCTCATTAATATTTTATCTCGGGGCCTATAGCAGGTCCCAGCTGGGGAATTATGAAAGCAGATCATTATAAGTAGATAGGGGGCACGGTGGTGCAGCGGGTAGAGCTGCTGCCTCACAGCGCCAGAGACCCGGGTTCCATCCTGACCATGGATGGAACCGTGCTGTCTGTACGGAGTTTGCACGTTCTCCCCGTGACCTGCGTGGGTTTTCTCCGGGTGCTCCGGTTTCCTCCCACACTCCAAAGACGTGAAGGTTTGTAGGTTAATTGGCAGCTGGAGGAACTCAGCGGGTCAGGCAGCGTCTGTGGAGGTGATGTTTTGACTCAGCTGGGAGTAATTGACCACACACTACATTCAAGGTGAAGGGAAAAAGATTTAATAGGAATCTGAGGGGTAATGTTTTATCACAGAGGGTGGTGGGTGTATAGAACGAGCTGCCAGAGCAGGTAGTTGAGGCTGGGACTATCCCAACATATAACCGTTAGACAGGTACATGGATGGGACAGGGTTGGAGGGATATGAACCAAGCGCGGGCAGGTGGGACTCGTGTAGATGGGACATTGTTGGCCGGTGCGGGCAAGTTGGGCCGAAGGGCCTGTTTCCACGCTGTATCCCTCTGTGACTCTGTGACAGATTCAGGATTCCCATTCCATCTTTTCCTGCAGTATACACCAACCATCGCTAGGATTGTTTTCTCCGGAACGTGGGAGGTTGAGGGGAGACCTGATAAAAGTGTATAAAATAATGAGGGGCGTAGATGTGGTAGACAGTCAGAACCTTCTCACCCCAGAGTGACAAACTGCAGCATCATCAAGGACCAGTCTCACCCCCGGTCACTCCCTCTTCTCCCCTCTCCCATCGGGCAAGAGGTACAGAAGTGTGAAAACGAACGCACACCTCCAGATTCAGGGGCAGTTTCCTCCCGGCTGTTATCAGGCAACTGAACCGTCCTCTCACCAACTAGAGAGTGGTCTTGACCTCCCATCTACCTCATTGGAGACCCTCGGACTATCCTTGATCGGACTTTACTGGACTTTATCTTCCACTAAACGTTATTCCCTTTATCCTGTATCTGTACACTGCGGACGGTTCAATTGTAATCACGTATTGTCTTTCCGCCGACTGGTTAGCACGCGACAGAAGCTTTTCACTGTACCTCGGTACATGTGACGATATGTGTAGGAAAGAACTGCAGATGCTGGTTTACACCAAAGATAGACACAAAATGCTGGAGTAACCCAGCGGGACAGGCAGCATCTCTGGAGAGAAGGAATGGGTGACGTTTCAGGTTGAGACCCTTCTTCAGACGCCCTGTCCCACAGTATGAGGTAATTCAAGAGCCCTCCCGAGTTAAAAAAAAAAATCAAACTCGTGGTAAGCACGTAGAATGAACGTAACGGGTACGTCGGAGTTGCTGCAGTGATTGACTTCCCCTTCACACACACACTCTCTCTCTCCCAACACAACACCACACCCAACATTCATTTCACCTCCTTTAAAGGTCGCCCCTCTCTCCTTTAAAAAACTAACCCTCTGGTGTTAGTCTGAAGAAGGGGACGTCTCTTAGCGGCTCGTAACGCTAACGGCAGGTACTCGGGAAGATTCGCTAACGGCAGGTAAGCAAGGGAAGACTCGTGAAGATTTTTCAACATGATGAAAAATGTCCACGAGAGCCCCGAGTACCGACGCGCGGCCGTTACCGTAAATCTCCGAGTTCAAATCAGGGCAAACTCGGGAGAGCTCTTGAATGAACTCGTACAGTGGGACAGGGCTTTTAGCCTACGAACTCAAACACCAGAGCGTTTAAGAAAGAACTGCAGATGTTGGAGAAATCAAAGGTAGACACAAAATGCTGTCGTAACTCAGCGGGTCAGGCAGTGTCTCCTGAGAGAAGGCATGGGTGACGTTTCGGGTCGAGGTCCTTCTTCAGACCAACACCAGAGGGTTAGTTTTTTAAAGGAGAGAGGGGCGACCTTTAAAGGAGGTGAAATGAATGTTAGGTGTGGTGTTGTGTTGGGAGAGAGAGAGAGTGTGTGAAGGGGAAGTCAATCACTGCAGCAACACGACATTCTTCAGGGCGACGGAGAGAAGCCAGAAGTCGTGGTTTAGGTTAGTTTAGAGGTACAGCGCGGAAACAGGCCCTTCGGCCCACAGAGTCCGCGCCAACCAGCGACCCCCGCACCCCAACACCACCCTACACCCACTAGGAGACACTTTACAATTCTTACCGAAGCCAATTGGCCGTCACGGTGGCTCAGCGGTAGAGTTGCCGCCTTACAGCGAACGCAGCGCCGGAGACCCGGGTTCGATCCCGACTACGGGTGCTGTCTGTACGGAGTTTGCACGTTCTCCTCGTGACCGGCGTGGGTTTTCACTCGAGATCTTCGGTTTCCTCCCACACTCCAAAGACGCGCTGGTACGTAGGTTGATTGGCTTGGTGTAAATGTAAAAATTGTCCCCAGTGTGTGTAGGATGGTGTTAACGTGCGGGGATCGCTGGTCGGCGCGGACCAGGTGGGCCGAAGGGCCTGTTTCTGCGCTGTGTCTCTAAACTAAACTATACTAAACCTGCAAATCTTGTACGTCTTTGGAGTGCGGGAGGAAACCGGAGCACCCGGAGAAAACCCACGCGGGTCGCGGGGAGAACGTGCAGACTCCGCACAGACAGCACCCGTAGTCGGGATCGAACCCGGGTCTCTGGCGCTGTGAGGCAGCAGCTCTACCCGCTGCGCCGCCGTGCCGACCCCTAATGATTTAGGTAGGAAAAACGATGAGGTCCGGGAAAATGAATATCGGGAGTTAGGATCAAGAGTGGAGAGGCTGAGAGGAGACCGATTCGATCTAAAGGTACAGAGTGATGTTTCTGTGTGGAATTGTCACATTTAGAGTTCTGTTTCTGTGTGGGATTGCGGTGTTTCTAGTTCCTCTTGGTTTTAGATTAGTTGTGATTTTATTTAGTTTAGAGACACAGCGTGGAAACAGGCCCTTCAGCCCACCGAGTCCATGCCGGCCATCGACCGCCTGTTCACGCACTAGTTCTGTGTTATCCCACTTTCTCATCCACTCCCTACACACTAGGGGGCAATTCACAGAGGGGCCGATTAACCTACAAACCCGCACGGCTTTGGGATGTGGGAGGAAACCGCAGAAACCGGAGGAACCTCACGCGGCCACGGGAAGGACGTGCAAACTCCACGCACAGGCAGCACCCGAGGTCAGGATCGAACATGGGTCTCTGGGGCTGTGAGGCGGAGGCTCTACCAGCTGTGCCACTGTGCACTTGTGATGGAGGTGGTTGAGGCAGGTACTATCCCAACGTTTAACAAACAGTTGGACAGGTACATGGATAGGACAAGTTTAGAGGGATATGGACCAAGCGCAGGCAGGTGGGACTAGTGTAGGTGGGACCTTGTTGGCCGGTTCGGGCAGGTTGGGCCGAAGGGCCCATTTCCACACTGTATCACTCAATCACTCTAACCGCATTGGAGACTCTCAAAATATCTTTAATCGGGCTTGACCTTGCACTGAACGTTATTCCCTTTATCCTGTATCTGTACACTGCGGACGGCTCGATTGTAATCACGTATTGTCTTTCCACTGACTGGATAACACGCAACCCCCGGTACACGTGGCAATAGTAAACGAAACACAAATCTTCCAATCTACCTCATTGCAGCTCTTGCGCTTTTTATTAATTGCACTTTCTCTGTCATTGCAATAAACTTAACTAAACCTCACTGTAGACCCATGAACAACCGTGAATAGGACCTCACTGGACTTTACCGTGCACTAAACGTTATTCCCTTTATCCTGTATCCCGTACACTGTCGACGCTCGATTGTAATCACGTATTGTCTTTCCGCTGACTGGATAGCACGCAGCTGGTGAATGGAGGGGAGGTGGGAGAAGCTTTCTAAAGAATGCAGAGAGACTTTAGGGAGGAGGGGGGTCGTTCTAAGATCATAAGATCATAAGTGATAGGAGTAGAATTAGGCCATTCGGCCCATCAAATCTGCTCGGCCATTCAATCATGGCTGAATTATAGGACGTGCCTTTAGAAAGGAGATGAGGAGGAATTTCTTGTCAGAGGGGGGTGAATCTGTGGAATTCTTTGCTACAGATGGCTGTGGAGGCCACAAGTCAATGGGTATTTTTAAGGCGGGGATTCTTAATTAGTACAGGTGTCAGGGGTTATGGGGAGAAGACAGGAGAATGGGGTTGAGAGGAAAAGATAGATCAGCCATGAGGGAATGGTGGAGTAGACTTGATGGGCCGAATGGCCTAGTCATAGTCACAGTGATACAGCGTGGAAACAGGCCCTTCAGCCCAACTTGCCCATACCGGCCAACATGCCCCATCTACACTAGTCCCACCTGCCCGCGTTTGCCCCATATCCCTCCAAACCTGTCCCATCCATATCCCGGTCTAACTGTTTCCTAAACGTTGGGATAGTCCCAGCCTCAACTACCTCCTCCGGCAGCTCGTTCCATACACCCACCACCCTCTGTGTGAAAAAGTTACCCCTCAGATTCCTATTTAATCTTTTCCCCCCTTCACCTTGAACCCATGTTCTTCTCACCTCTCCTGGCCCATCGATTCCCCTACTCTGGCAAGAGACTCTGGGCATCCACCCGATCTATTCCGATTTGATCTGTTAATTCTACATCATTCCGCTCCTATCATTTATGAATTTATGATCTCCGGCTGGGCAAGCAGGGGTAGATGGGCCGAGTGGGCATTACTCTGTTGGGATAGCAGGGATGGATGGGCTGAGGGGCCAGGGAGGGATCAATTGAGGGGATAGAACAATTCGACGGTCCGGAATGTTTCAGGTGGGCAGTCACTGCAGGGTTAGCAGGGTGGTATCACCTGAATGGTCTGTCACTGAGACAGGGAGGGGGGAGAAAAGGAGGGCGATCTTCGGGAGGGCTAGCAGATAGATGGGCCGGCGGGACTGCGTAGATGGGCCAAGTGGCCGCGGTGACATCACTTGCCGGGCAAGGAGGTGATGGAAGAGCGAAAAGTCAGGGTGAGGGAATCACTGCTGGGCAGTAGGAATTGGATGGGCCGAGGGTCTCGTAGCAGGTGGGTGGGCGGAGCGGTCCAGCTGGGTTGGCAGGGGTAGACAGGCTGAGCGGGTCCTGGCGGAATCAGGTGGATGGGCGGGCGGTCTGGGCTAGCAGGGATGAACGGGCCGAGCGGTCTGGGCTAGCAGGGGTGGAAAACCAGGCGGTCTGGGCTAGCAGGGGGTGGACGGGCCCAGGCGGTCTGGGCTAGCAGGGGGTGACGGCCCGAGGGCGGTCCCTGGGCTAGCAGGGTGGAGGGACCGGGCTCCAGCGGTCCTGGGCTAGCAGGGGGTGGCCGGCCAGGCGACTGGGGTCTAGCAGGGGGTGACGGCCAGGCGGTCTGGCTAGTAGGGGGTGGACAGGCCAGCGTCTGGGCTAGCAGGGTTGAACGGGTAGGGCGGTCCTGGGGCTAGTAGGGGGTTGACAGGCCAGGCGTGCCGGCTAGCAGGGGGTGGACGGGATAGGGCGGTCTGGCTAGTAGGGGTGGACCAGCCAGGCGGTCTGGTCTAGCAGGGGGTGGAACGGCCAGCGGGCTGGGCAGTAGGGGGTGGAGACAGGCCAGGCGGTCTGTGGCTAGCAGGGGGTGGAACGGTTAGGGCGGTCTTGGGTAGTAGTGGGTGGGACAGGCCAGGCGGTCTGGGCTAGCAGGGGTGGGTGGACGGGCCAGGCGTCTGGGCTAGTAGAGGGTGGACAGGCCAGGCGGTCTGGTCTAGCAGGGGGTGGAACGGTAGGGCGGTCCAGGGCTATAGGGGGTGGACAGGCCAGGCGGTCTGGGCTAGCAGGGGGTGGACGGGCCTGCGGGTTCTGGGCTTAGTAAGGGGTGGACAGCCATGCGTTCGGGCTAGACAGGGGTGGACAGGTAGGGCGGTCTGGGCTAGTAGGGGTGGACAGGCCCGGCGGTCTGGGCTAGCAGGGGTTGAGGTTAGGGCGGTCTGGCTAGTAGGGGGTGGACAGGCCAGCGGTCTGGGCTAGCAGGGGGGACGGGTAGGGCGGTCTGGGCTAGTAGGGGGTGACGGCCAGGCGGTCTGGCTAGCAGGGGGATGGACCGCCAGCGGTCTGGGGCTAGTAAGGGGGTGGACGGCCAGCGGTCTGGCCTAGTAGGGTGGACAGGCCAGCGTCTGGGCTCGCAGGGGTGGACGGTAGGGCGGTCCTGGCTAGACATGGGATGACGGGCCGAGCGGTCTGGGCTAGCAGGGGGTGGACAGGGCCATGCCGGTCTGGGCTACAGGGATGGTCGGGCCTGGCGGTCTGGGCGAGTAAGGGGGGTGGATGACCGGGTGGTCGGCTAGCAGGGGTGGACGGGTTGGAGCGGCGAGGGACTCATTTTTGTGCTGTGATCCCAGGGACTCTTTCTGCAACAAACAACAGCCCCACACACAACATGTCTCACCCAGCGCAGCTCACGTGAGTAAGGGGGGGAGATGAGGTGCGGAGAGGAGAGATGGGGATGGGTAGAGGAGGGGGGGAGGAGGAGAGGGGGGAGAGAGGAGGGGTGGAGAGTAGGGGGGAGAGGAGGGGGGAGAGGTGGGGGGGGGAGAGAAGGGGGAGGGGGGGAGGAGGGGGGGGGAGGGGAGGGGTGGGAGAGAGGGGGGGGGAGAGGAGGGGGGGGAGAGGAGAGGGGGGGATGAAGGTAGGGGGGGGGGGGGGGGGAGGGAGAGGGGGGGGGGGGGGGAGAGGAGGGGGGGAGAGGCGGCGGGGGGGGTGGAAGGGGGTGCTAGGTAGGGGGGGGAGGGGTGTGGG
>CM069137.1:2591708-2604208 GCA_035221665.1 Okamejei kenojei
GGGGCAGTGGTGTGTGTCTATCTGTGTGGAGAGGCTGTATGAGCGTGAGTGTGTGTTGTGTGGGTGTGTTGTAGTATTATGTGGGTATGTGTCTGTGAGGATGGTGTGTGTGTGTGTGTGTGAAATATTGAGGGTTACCTGCGTGTTAAGAATGTGAGTGTGAGGCTCGTGTATAAGTGTGAAGATGTGTCTGTGTGTGTGTTGGAATGTGTGTGGTGAGTGTTTTTTTCTTGTGTCTGAGTGTGTGTATGGGTGTGCATGTTTGTGTGTGGGTCTGTGTATATATGTGTGGCCTGTGTGTGTACATTTGTGGGCCTGTAAGTGGTGTCTGTGTAAATATGTGTATCTGTGTGGGTCTGTGTTGTGTGTGGGTTATTTGTGGGTACTGATGTTGTGGGTTCCTTTGTGTGTGTTGTGTGTGTGTGTGTGTGTGGGGGGTGTGTGTGTGTGTGTGTGTGTGTGGTGTGGTGTGTGTTTCTACAAATGTGGGCATGTCAGTGTGTGTTGTTGTGTGTCTAGTGTGTGTGTGTCAGTGTGTGTGTTGTCAGTGTGTGTGGGTCAGTGTGTGTGTTGTCAGTGTGTGTGGGTCAGTGTGTGTCAGTGTGTAGACAGTGTGCTGTGTCAGTGTGGGTCAGTTGTGTGTGTGTGTCAGTGTTGTGTGAGTCAGTGTGTGTGTCAGTGTGTGTGTCTGTGTGTGTGGGTCAGTGTGTTGGGTCTGTGTTTCGGTTCTGTTGTGTGTCAGTTGTTATGTGTGGTGGTCTGAGTGTGTGTTCAGTGTGGGTCAGTGTTGTGGTGTGTGTGTGTGTCTAGGTGTGGTGTGTGGTGTCAAGTGTGTGTTGGTCAGTGTGTTGTGTGCCAAGTGTGGCGTTCAGTGTGTGTGTCAGTGTGTGTGTGTGTCAAACGTGTGTGTGTCAGTGTGTGTCAGTGTGTGTGTCAGTGTGTGTGTAGTGGTGTGGGTCAGTTGGTGTGTGTGTGGGTCAGTGTGAGTGTGTGGGTCAGTGTTTTGTGTGTGGGTCAGTGTGTGTGTGTGGGAGTCAGTGTGTGTGTGGTCAGTGTGTGTGTGGGTCAGTGTGTGTGTGGGTGGGTCAGTGTTGTGTGGATGTGGGTCCAGTGTGTGTGTGTGTGTGTGTGTGTGTGTTGTGTGGGTCAGTGGTGTGAGTGTGGGGGGGTTTCTGATGTGTGTGTGGGTCAGTGTGTGTGTGTGTGTGTGGGGGGGGGCTTCGTGTTGGTGTAAATGTGTGGGTTCGTGTGTGTGTGTGGGTCGCAGTGTGTGTGTGTGTGTGGAGTCAGTGTGTGTGTGTGTGGGTCAGTGTGTGTGTGTTTGGGGCCAGTGTGTGTCATGTGAGGGGTACAGTGGTGTGTGCGGTCAGTGACGGGGGGTCAGTGTGTGTTGTGGTGTGTGTGTGTGTGTGTGTGTGTGTGTGAGTGTGTGTGTGTGTGTGTGTGTGTGTGTGTGTGTGTGTGTCCAGTGTATGTATGTAGTGTGGGGGGTCAGTGCATGTGTGGGTCAAATGATTGGGGGGTCAGTGGTGTGTGTGTGTTAGTGTGTGTGTGTCAGTGTGTGTATGTGTGTGAGTGGGGGTTGGGTCGTGTGTGTGTTGTGTGTGTGTGTGCGTCAGTGTGTGTGTGGGGGTCAGTTTTGTGTGTGGTGTCAGTTTGTGTGTGTGTGGGTCAGTGTGGTGTGTGGGTCAGTGTGAGTGTGGGGGTCAGTGTGTGTGGGGTCAGTGTGTGTGTGTGTGTGTGGGGGTCAGTGTGTGGTGTGTTGGGGGTGTCGTGTGTGTGTGGTGTGGGGGTCAATGGTAGTGGGTCAGTGTGTGTGTGTGGGTCAGTGTGTGTGTGTGTGGGTCAGGTGTGTTGGGTGGGTCAGTGGTGTGTGTTTGTGTGGGTCTGTGTGTGTATGGAGGGTCAGTGGTGTGTGTGTGGTCAGTGTGTGTGTGTGTCGTGTTGTGTGTGTGGTGCCTGTGTGTCAGTGTGTGTGGTCAGTGTGGCTCAGGGGTGTGTGTGTTCAGTGTGTGTGTGTGTGTCAGTGTGTGTGTCAGTGTCGGGTCAGTGTGTGTGTGTGTCAACACGTGAGTGTGTCAGCAGTGTGTTGTCAGTTGTGTGTAGTCAGTGTGTGTGTCAGTTGCGTGTGGGTCAGTGTGTGTGTGGGTCAGTGTGTGTGTGGGTTCAGTGTGTGTGTGTGGGAGTCCGTGTTTGTGTGTGTGGGTCAGTGTGTGTAGTGGGTTCAGCTGTGTGTGTGGGTCAGTTGTGTGTGTAATGTGGGTCAGTGTGTGTGTGTGTAGTGTGTGGGTGTGGTGTGTGTGGGTCAGTGATGTGTGTGTGTGGTGGGGGGGTCAGTTGTGTGTGTGGGTCAGTTTGTGGTGGGTCATTGTGTGGCTTGTGGTCTGTGTGTATGTGTGGTGTCCGTGTGTGTGTGTGTGTGTGGGGGGGCTGTGTGGGCTAATAGGGGTGTGCGTGTGTGTGTGTCAGTGTTTTGTGTGTGGGTCAGTGCTTGTGATGGATTTTGTTCGTGTGTGGGTTTGTCTGTGTTGTGTGTGTGTGGGTCAGTGTTGTGTGTGTGTGGGACAGGTGTGTATTTGAGGGGGTCAGTGTGTTGTTGTGGGTCAGTGAAGGGGGGTCAGTGTGTGTGTGTGTGTGTGTGTGTGTGTGTGTGTGTCAGTGTATGTATGTGTGTGATGTGGGGTCAGTGCATGTGTGGGTCAATGACTGGGGGGTAGTGTGTTTTTGTTGTGTGTGTGTTAGTGTGTGTTGTCAGTGGTGTGTATGTGTGTGAGTGGGGGTTGGGTCAGTGTGTGGTGTGTGTGTGTGTGTTGTGCGTCTGAGCTGTGTGTGTTTTGTTGTGGGGTCAGTGTGTGTGGGTCAGTGTGGGTGTGTGTGGGTCTGTGGTGTGTGTGGGGGTGGGGCGTGGGTCAGTGTGTGTGTGGGGGGTCAGTGTGTGTGGGGGTCAGTGTGTGTGTTGTGTGTGGGGGGTCAGTGTGTGTGTGTGGGGGTCAGTGTGTGTGTGTGATGGGGGTCAATGAGGTGGGTCAGTGTGTGTGTGGGTCAGTGTGATGTGTGTTGTGGGTCAGTGTGTGTTGTGTGGGTCAGTGTGTGTGTGTGTGGGTCCAGTGTGTGTGTGTGTGGGTCTTGTGTGTTGGGGTGTCAGTGTGTGTGTGTGTGGGGTCAGTGTGTGTGTGTGTTCAGTGTGTGTGTGTGGTGTGTGTCAGTGTGTGTGTAGTGTGGGTGGGTCAGTGTGTGTGTGTGTGTCAGTGTGATTTTCAGTTTGGGTCAGTGTGTGTGTGTGTCAGTGTGTGTGTTTGTGTGTGTGTCAGTGTGTGTGTCAGTGTGTGTGGGTCAGTGTGTGTGTTGTGGTGTCAGTGTGTGTTGTCAGTGTGGAGTCATGTGTGTGGTCATTGTGTGTGTCAGGGTGTGTGGGTCAGTGTGTAGTGTGTCAGTGTGTGTGTGTGTGTCTCAGTGTGTGTGCTCAGAATGCGTGGTTGTCAGTGTGTGTTTGTGTGGGTCAGTGTGTGTGGTGGGGCATGTGTGGTGTGTGGAGTCAGTGTGTGTGTGGGTCAGGGTGTGTGTGTGTGTGGTCAGTGTGTGTGTGTGTTGTGTGTATGTGGGTCAAGTTTGTGCTGTGTGTGGGGGTCAGGGGTGTTGTGTGGGTAGTGTGTGTGTTGTGTGTGTGGGGGGGCCCTGGGTGTGTTGTGGGTCAGTGTGTGTGTGTTGTGGGTTCAGTGTGTGTGGTGTGGGTCAGTGTGTGTGTGTGTGGGTCTCAGTTTGTGTGTGTGTGGGTCAGTGTTGTGTGTGTGTGGGTCAGTGGGATTGTGTGTGTGTGGGTCTGTTGTGTGTGTGTGTGGGTCAGTGTGTGTGTGTGTGGGTCAGTGTGTGTGTGTGGGTCAGTGGTGTGTGTGTGGGTTCTAGTGTGTGTGTGTGTGGGTCAGTGTGTGTTGTGTGGGGTCAGTGGTGTGTGTGGGTCAGTGTGTGTGTGTGTGGTCAGTGTGTGTGTGTGTGTGTTCAGTGTGTGTGTGGGGGTCTGTGTGTGTGTGTGTGGTTCAGTGTGTGGGGTGTGGGGGTCAGTGTGGGTGTGTGTGGGTCAGTGTGTGTGTGTGAGGTCAGTGTGTGTCGTGTGTGGGTCAGTGTGTGTGATTTGTGTGGGGCAGTGTGTGTGTGTGGGTCAGCGCTGTGTGGTGTGTGTTGTGGGTCGTGATGGGGGGGAGTGTTGCTGTTGGGTGGGAGGACAGACTGAGGCAGCGGGCGGAGAGAGTGAAGGTTCCGGATAGATCCAGACACTGACAGAAGATGCTGGAAACTGGGGAGAGGAACGATAGAGAGAGAGAGGGGGGTGTGAGGGGGAGAGAGAGAGGGGTGTGAGGGGGAGAGAGAGAGGAGAGAGAGGAGGAGGAGTGTGAGGGGGGGAGAGTGAGAGAGGGGGGAGGGAGAGTGGAGTGAGAGAGGAGGGGGGAGATGAGGGGGGGAGAGTGAGGGGTTGACAGAGAGAAAGAGAGAGTTAAGAGTGAGGGGGAGAGAGGGGGGAGAGAGAGAGCTACATAAACTCGGTTAATTAGGTTTCACAGATGCAGGAGTCAATTTGAGGAAACTATTAATTCCAGAGGGAAAAGAGTCATTGCTGTGACAATCTCACTCTCTCTCTCGTTACCCCTCCAAAAAAAGAAGGGGAAAACTGAGACCGAAAAGCAAAGACAAGGGAAAAGAAAAACTTAAGAAAAAAAGAACAGAAAAAGACAAGGAAAAAGAGAAGAAGAAGAAAAAAAAGAGGAAACGACAATATAAGAAAAAAAAAAGGACACAAAAGACAAAATGCAAAGAATAGAAAACCACAGTCAAAGACACCGAAAACGCAAAGCGCGAAGAAAAGAACAACAACAGGGAAAAGAAACAGAAAACAAAGAACAGAAAAGCGCGAAAAGAAAGACATGGAAAAAAGGAAAAGAAACGAAAAGAAAAACGAGAAAGAAAAGGAAATAATAGGGAAAAGAAAAAGAAAAGAAAAAGCAACAGAAGAAAAGAAAAAACGGGCACAAGACAAGAAAAAAGAAAACCGCAAGAGAAAACAGAAAACGCCAAAAGAAGCACACGACACAAAGGGACACAGAAAAAGAAAAGAAAAAGAGACGAAAAGAGTAAAAAAGGGCAAACGACACCGAAACGGAACAAGAGCCGCAAGCCAACCGCCCCACTGTCCCCTCCACTCCCCTCACTCCCCCTCTCCTGCCACCTCCACCCCCCTGTCCATACACCCTTCCCCTCACCCTGCTCCTACCCCTCCCCCCCACGCTGTCCCTCCCATCCCCTGCCCCCTCACCCTCCCTCCCCATCCCTTCCCTCCCCTCCCCCCCTGTCCCCATCCCCTCCCCCCTCTACCTCCCCTCACCCCCCTGTCCCCTTCCCCCTCCCCTCCCCATCCCTCCCCCTCCCCTACCTCCCCTCCCCTCACCCTTCTCCTCCCCTCCCCCCCCCTCTGTCCCCTCCCCCTCCTCCCCTCCCTTCCCCCCTCCACCTCCCCTCCCCTCCCCTCCCCCTTCTCTCTCCCCCCCTGTCCCCTCCCCCTCCCCTCCCCTGCTCCTGCCTCCCCCCCTGTCCCTCCCCCTTCCCCTCCCTCCCTCCCTCCCCCTTCCCTCCCCCCCCCCCCTGCCTGTACCCCTCCACCTTCCCTGTCCCCTCCCCGCCTCTGTTAACAAGATAACTAGCTCTGGTTAACCAGACTAACTATGATCCACGGAACTCCCCGCCTTGCCCGGTGGTTTGTGACAATCCCTCAACTTACCCACTCGCCCCACCCCCTCACCTGCACAAACAGGGAGCAAGGCAGAATAGTGGGAACTAACGGCCGGTTAGTCTGACTTATGTGGGAAGGAACTGCAGATGCTGGTTTACACCGAAGATAGACACTAAAAGCTGGAGTAACTCAGCGGGACGGGCAGCATCGCTGGTGAGAAGGGATAAGCCGAGACCCTTCTTCATTCCCAACCCGAAACGTCACCCATTCCTTCTCTCCAGAGGTGCTGCCTGTCCTGCCGGGTTACTCCAGCTTTTCGTGCCTGTCTTTGGGTTAGTCTAAGACTTCGGTGGTTTGTAAGGTTTTAGAGTCCATTATTATAAAGGATGAGGTTACGACAGCAGGCAGTGAAGAAAGCGAATGGCATGTTGGCCTTTATAACAAGAGGAGTTGAGTATCGGAGCAAAGAGGTCCTTCTGCAGTTGTACAGGGCCCTGGTGAGACCACACCTGGAGTATTGTGTGCAGTTTTGGTCTCTAAATTTGAGGAAGGACATTCTTGCTATTGAGGGAGTGCAGCGTAGGTTCACCAGGTTAATTCCCGGGATGGCGGGACTGTCATATACACACACTGAGAGAATGGAGCGGCTGGGCTTGTACACTCTGGAGTTTAGAAGGATGAGAGGGGATCTTATTGAAACATATTAAGGGTTTGGACACGCTAGAGGCAGGAAACATGTTCCCGATGTTGGGGGAGTCCAGAACCAGGGGCCACAGTTTAAGAATAAGGGGTAGGCCATTTAGAACGGAGACGAGGAAACACTTTTTCTCACAGAGAGTGGTGAGTCTGTGGAATTCTCTGCCTCAGAGGGCAGTGGAGGCCGGTTCTCTGGATACTTTCAAGAGAGAGCTAGATAGGGCTCTTAAAGATAGCGGAGTCAGGGGATATGGGGAGAAGGCAGGAACGGGGTACTGATTGGGGATGATCAGCCGTGATCACATTAAATGGTGGTGCTGGCTCGAAGGCTCGAATTGTCTATTGTCTAAAATAGGCCAAAGTCAGCGTGGCTTTTCTTGCTTTACAATAGACAATAGGTGCAGGAGTAGGCCATTCGGTACCTGCATGCTTACTTTCATAAAGATTGAGTTCCTTGATTAGTACGACTGTCAGGGGTTATGGGGAGAAGGCAGGAGAATGGGATTAGGATTGAGAGATAGATCAGCCATGGTTGAATGGCGGAGTAGACTTGATGGGCCGAATGGTCTATTTCTGCTCCTCCTATGACTAATGAACATGTATTTATGATCTGCCTGAAGTGGGCTGCTCATAAAGTGTAGAGTGATGCATCATGGAACCAGGCCTAACACATGGCCTAACTTGCCCACATCAGCCAACATGCCCCATCTACACTAGTCCCACCAGCCAGAGTTTGGCCCGTATCCCTCTAAACCTGGCCTATCCATGTACCCGTCCTTCCCCTAGCTAGCAATGAACCGTTCCACATTTCCTTCACCATCATCTGCTTTGATCTGTCTTTTTCACATCTTACCCTTCCATATCTCTAGACTCCCTCTCCCCTGACTCTCAGTCTGAAGAGGGGGTCTCGACTCAAAACGTCACCGATTCCTTTTCTCCAGAGATGCTGCCTGCCCCACAGATGCTGCCTGACCCGCTGAGTTACTCCAGCACTCTGTGAATGTTCTCCACAGATGTTTTTTCTGCCTGTGAGTTACTCCACACTCTGTCGTCACCTATCCATGTTCTCCACGGATTACTCCTGCTCTGTGGAAAATATCCATGTTCCACGGATCTTGTGGAAAAATGTTCCCAATGTTGGGCGAGTCCAGAACCAGGGGCCACACAGTCTTAGAATAAAGGAGAGGTCATTTAAGACTGAGGTGAGAAAAACTGTTTTCACCCAGAGAGTGGTGAATTTGTGGAATTCCCTGCCACAGAGGGCAGTGGAGGCCAAGTCACTGGATGGATTTAAGAGAGAGTTAGATAGAGCTCTAGGGGCTAGTGGAGTCAAGGGATATGGGGAGAAGGTTATTGATTGGGGACGATCAGCCATGATCACAATGAATGGCGGTGCTGGCTCGAAGGGCCGAATTGCCTCCTCCTGCATCTATTTTCTATGTTTCTAAGCTGCCTGACCCGCTGAGTTCCTCCGGCACTTTGTGTCTTATCTTCGCTGTAAAGCAGCATCTGCAGTTCCACCCTGCACTGGCCCCGACCTGATCCTCCGGGCTTGGTTTGCTGGTGACAGATCATTTTATGTGTGAACAATTAACGCCTCCACCACAGATCCACAGATGACGTGTCGCCGAAATCAGAGCAGAGTCAGCTTCATTTGCATCAGCGTAAAATGCCAACAAAACGCAGGGATGAGGGTGTGAAGAGGCGGTCACGGGGGCGCAGCGGGTAGAGCTGCTGCCTCACAGCGCCGGAGACCCGGGTTCCATCCCGACCACGGGTGCCGTCTGTACGGAGTTTGCACGTTCTCCCCGTGACCTGCGTGGGTTTTCTCCGGGGCGCTCCGGTTTCCTCCCACGCTCCAAAGACGTGCAGGTTTGTCGGTTAATTGGCTTTGTGTAAATGTAAATTGTCCCTAGTGGGTGTAGGGTAGTGACAATAGGTGCAGGAGGAGACCATTCGGCCATTCAGCCATTCAGCCCTTCGAGCCATTCAATGTGATCATGGCTGATCATCCCCAATCAGTACCCCGTTCCCGCCTTCTCCCCATATCCCCTGACTCCGCTATCTTTAAGAGCCCTATCGAGCTCTCTCTTGAAAGCATCCAGAGAACCGGCCTCCACCGCCCTCTGAGGCAGAGAATTCCACAGACTCACCACTCTCTGGGTGAAAAAGTGTTTCCCCGTCTCTGTTCTAAATGGCTTACTCCTTATTCTTAAACTGTGTGTCCCCTGGTTCTGGACTCCCCCAACATCGGGAACATGTTTCCTGCCTCTAGCGTGTCCAAACCCGCGAGAGTTTCCTCTCACGCTCCAAAGACGTGCAGCTTTGTAGGTTAATCGGCTTTGGTAAAATTGCAAATTGCCCCCTAGTGTGTGTAGGATAGTGCTAGTGTGCGGGGAGATCGCTTGTTGGCGCGGACCCGATGGGCTGAAGGGCCTGTTTCCGCACTGTAACTCTAAAGTCTAACGTGGGACAGTACAGCACAGGAACAGGCCCTTCGGCCCACAATGTCGTGCTGGACATGATGCCAAGTTAAGAGGAAGCTGGAAGAGAGAGATGGGTGTGTGGCAAAGCCTGCCGAGTGATAGGTGGATACGGGTGAGGTGGTGTGTGGAGTTAGTAACAAAAGCTGGTGGTGAAAAGGTGACAAAAGGATTTGAGATACAGAGAGGAGAGGAGGAGCTAGTGGGGATATAAGCCTGTGTCTGGACCATAAGACACAGGAACAGAATTAGACCATTCGGCCCATCAAGCCTACTCCACCATTCAATCACGGCTGATCTATCTCTCCCTCCTAACCCCATTCTCTCCAATAACCCCTGACACCCGCACTAATCAAGAATCTATCTCTGCCTTAGAAATATCCACTGACTTGTGGCCTCCACAGTCGCCCGTGGCAAAGATTTCCACAGATTCACCGCCCTCTGGCTAAAGAAATTCCTCCCCATCTCCTTCCTAAAGGAACGTCTTTTAATTCTGAGGCTGTGACCTCTGGTCCTAGACTCTCCCACCAGTGGAAACATCCTCCCCACGCCCACTCTATCCAGGCCTTTCACTATACGAATTCCTTATTGCTTAGAATATTGTGAAGATTCAGTATGTCCTTGGGTCTGTGTCTGGGGTCTGGAGACGGTCCCGGGTCTGCCCAAGTCTGTAGTTTCCGTCTGGAGTCTGCCTGGCATCCGGAGTCTGTGACGCGTCTAGAATCGGCGTCTGGAGTCTGTAAATGGTCTGGAGCGTGTGAGGCCCGTCTGGAGAATGTCTGGGGTATGAAGAATGTCTGCAGTCTGGAGGACGTCTGTAGTCTGGATGTCTGTAGTCTGGATGCTGAGTCTGGGACGTGTCTGCAGATTGGGTTTTGGAGTCTGGGTCTGGGATGGTGTCTGGACAATGCGTCTGCAGCCTCGAGTCTGGGTTGGGGGTCCGGAGTCTGGAGGCTATGTCTTGTGTCTGGAGTCTGTGTGCTGTCTAGTGTGTTTGAAGTTCGTCTGGATTCTGTCTGGAGTCTGCGATGTGCCTGGGTCGTCTGGCGTCCGTCTGGATTCGGTAATGTGTCTGCTTTCTGTCGTCTATCTGCATCATATCTGTAGCCCGTCTTGAGTCTAACTTTGTCTCGTGTGTGTCTGAATTCCAGCCGAGATCTGTCTGTAGTCTGTCTGGATTCCGCCCAGAGTCTGGCCTCTGTCTGTAGTCCGCCTGTAGTGCGTCTGGGCCAGTGCCTGTCCCACCGCTATCACTAACGTTTGTCTGCAGTGTGTCTGTACCCTGTGTGTGTGTGTAGTGTAGACACTACGTGCAGGAGGAGGCCATTCGGCCCTTCGAGCCAGCACCACCATTCAATGTGATCATGGCTGATCATCCCCAATCAGTACCCCGTTCCTGCCTTCTCCCCGTATCCCTGACTCCGCTATCTTTAACGAGCCCTATCTAGTTCTATACATTACACACTTACAACATCTCCAACCACACACACATACACACATACACCTCTCTATCTCTCTGTAGTGTATCCAGAGTAACCGGCCTCCACCGCCCTCTGAGGCAGAGAATTCCACAGACTCACCACTCTCTGTGAGTCTGTGGAATTCTCTGAAAGTGTTTCCTCGTCTTGTTCTAAATGGCTTACTGCCTTATTCTTAAACTGTGGCCCCCTGGTTCTGGACTCCCCAACATCGGGAACATGTTTCCACACCCACAAGGCCTCTGCTGTGTCCAAACACTTAATTATCTTATATTGGATTTCAATGAGATATCCTCATTTTTCACCTCGTGGGGGGTGTACAAGCCCAGCCTCCATTCTCTCCCCCCCCCTCAGCCGGGAATTAACATGCGTGAACCTACGCTGCACTCCCTCAATAGAAGAATGTCCTTCCTCATAATTAGGGGACCAAAACTGCACACAATACTCCAGGTGTGGTCTCACTAGGACCCTGCATTCATGTACAACACTGCCACCCAGCTTTGTAAAATAGCTGCGATGTCTCAGCATCGAGCCTTGCGGTACCCCACTAGTCACTGCCTGCCAATATGAAAGGGACCCATTAATCCCTACTCTTTGTTCCCTGTCTGCCAACCACTTCTCTATCCATGTCAGCACTCCACCCCCAATACCATGTGCCCTAATTTTGCCCACTAATCTCCTATGTGGGACCTTATCAAATGCTTTCTGAAAGTCCAGGTACACTACATCCACTGGCTCTCCCTTGTCCATTTTCCTAGTGTGTGTGGTGTGTGTAGTGTGTTATGTGTGTAGTGTGTGTGTAGTGTGTGTGTGTATAGAGGTAGATAGGGCTCTTAAAGATAGTGGAGTTGGGGGATATGGGGAGAAGGCAGGAACGGGGTACTGATTGTGGATGATCAGCCAAGATACAGTGAATGGCGGTGATGGGGCTCGAAGGGCCCGATGAATGGCCTTACTCCTGCACCTATTGTCTATTGTCTATTGTATGATGTGTGTGTGTCTGTGTGATGCATAGTGTGTGTGTGTACATGTGTGTAGTTTAGTGTGTGTGTGTAGTGTGTGTGTGTAGTGTATAGTGTGAGTGTGAGTAGATGTGTGTGTGTAGTGTGCGTGTGTGTGTGTGTGGTGTGTGTGTGTTGGTGCGTGTGTGTGTTTGTGTGTAAGTGCCGTGTGCGTGTTTGTGTGTGTGTGTTGTGTGCTGTAAATGTGCGCGAGTGTGTGTGTGTGTCGTATGTGCGTGTGCGCGTGATGTGTGTGTGTTGTTGCGTGTGTGCGTGTATGATGTGTGTGTTGTGTGCGTGTGTGTGTGTGTGTGTGTGATTTGTGCGCGTGTGTGTGTTGTTGGGTGTGTGTAGTGTGTGTGTGTCGCGTTGTGTGTGTGTGCGTGTGTGTGTGTATGTGCGTGCGCGTGTGTGTGCGCGCAGGCTGTGTGTGTGTGTGTGTGTGTGTGTGTGTGTGTGCGTGTGTTGTGTGTGTGTGAGTGTGTGTGTGTGTGCGTGTGTGTGTGTGTGCGCGTGCTTGTGTGTGCGTGTGTGTGTGTGTGTGGTGCGCGTGTGCGTGTGTGTGATGGTGTTGTGTGAGTGTGTGCGTGTGTGTGTTGTGCGTGTGCTGTGTTGTGAGGTTATGTGCCGTGTTTGTGTGTGTATGCGTTGTGTGTGTGTGTGTGTGTGTGTGTGTGGCGTTGGATGTGTGTGCGTGTGTGTGTGTTGTGCGTGTTGTTGTGCGGCGTGTGGTGTGTGTGTGTGTGTGTGTGTGTGTGTGTGTTGCGCGTGTGTTGTTCGTGCGTGTTGTGCGTGTGTGGTGTATGTGTGTGTGTGTGGGTGTGTGTGCGTGTGGTGTGTGTGTGTGTGTTGTGTGTGTGTGCGGTGTGAGGGGGTGTTTGTGTTGTGTGCGTGATGTGCGTGTGTGGTTGCGGTTGTGTGCTGTGTGTGTGCGCGTGTGCGTGTGTGTGTGTGTGCGCGTGCGAGTGTGGAATGTGTCAGTTGTGTGTGTTGCGCTGTGGTTGTTTGCGGTGTGTGTGTAGTGTTGCTGTGTGGTATGTGTCTGTGCGAAGTTCGTGCGTGTGTGTGTGTTGTGTGTGTGGTGTGTGTGTGCGTTGTGTTGCTTATGTGTGTGGTGTGTGTG
>CM069137.1:2609208-2634208 GCA_035221665.1 Okamejei kenojei
TTTGGGTGGAGACCCTTCTTTATACTGAGAGTCGGGGGAAAGGGAAACGAGAGACATAGACGGTGATGTAGACAGATAGAGAATAAATGAATGAAATATGTGGAAAAAAAGTAACAATGATAAAGGAGACAGGCCATTGTTAGCTGGGGGCTCGGTGAAAACCAGTTACAGACAGTGAGACACGACAAGAGGACTTTGAAGCTGGTATGACTTGGGTGGGGGAGGGATGGCGAGAGGAGGGATGGCCAGAGGAGGGGTGGCCAGAGGAGGGATGGCCAGAGGAGGGATGGCGAGAGGAGGGATGGCCAGAGGAGGGATGGCGAGAGGAGGGATGGCCAGAGGAGGGGTGGCGAGAGGAGGGATGGCCAGAGGAGGGGTGGCCAGGGGAGGGATGGCCAGAGGAGGGATGACCAGAGGAGGGGTGGTGAGAGGAGGGATGGCCAGAGGAGGGATGGCCAGAGGAGGGGTGGCCAGAGGAGGGATGGCCAGAGGAGGGATGGCCAGAGGAGGGATGGCCAGAGGAGGGGTGGCCAGAGGAGGGATGGCGAGAGGAGAGATGGCGAGAGGAGGGATGCACGGGTTACTTGAAGTTAGAGAAGTCAATGTTCATACCGCTGGGGTGTAAGCTGCCCAAGCGAAATATGAGGTGTTGTTCCCCCAATGTGCGCTGGGGCTATTGTCTATTGTCTATTGTCTATTGTGGTCTGTGTGACGGACTGGGCTCCATCTATAACTCTCTTTTTTGCGGTCAATAGACAACAGACAACAGGTGCAGCAGGAGGCCATTCGGCCCTTCGAGCCAGCACCGCCATGCAATGTGATCATGGCTGATCATCCCCAATCAGTACCCCGTTCCTGCCTTCTCCCCATATCCCCTGACTCCGCTATCTTTAGGAGCCTTGGGCAGAGCTGTTCCGAAACCAAGCTGTGGTGCATCCGGTTAGGATGTGTTCTCCGGTGCAACAGTAGACGTTTGTAAGAGTCACGAGACCACCAGGAGTCTATGGTCGATGCCGCCTGTCCATAGGGAGGGAAATATTAATTACTGCATCATTAATGCAGGGAACTGGATTAACAGTGTGAAGACATGAGTTCAAATCCCACGACAGGCATTGTAAATTAATAGTCAGTTAATTAAATATATTTCAAACAAAAGACCAAAACATTAAGAATGTCCGTAGAGGTCTATACTGCAGGCACGGGGGCGCAGCGGTAGAGTTGCCGCCTCACAGCGCCAGAGTCCCGGGTTCGATCCCGACCACGGGTGCTGTCTGTACGGAGTTTGCACGTTCCCCCCGTGACCTGCGTGGGATTTCTCAGGGATCTCCGGTTTCCTCGCACATTCCAAAGACGTGCAGGTTGGTAGGTTAATTGGCTTTGGTATAAATGTAAATTGTCCCCTAGCGTGTGTAGGATAGTGTTAGCGTGCGGGGAGTTTGCACGTTCTCCCCGTGAGCTGCGTGGGTTTTCTCCGGGCGCTCCGGTTTCCTCACACATTCCAAAGAAGTGCGGGGTCAAAAAATTGAAAATTGTGTGCGGGGATCGCAGGTCAGCGCGGGATCGGTGGGCCGAAGGGCACTGTGTCTCTAAACGTAACCGCGCTGGGGTGAGTGTCAGTTTATAGACAATAGACAACAGGTGCAGGAGCCGGCCATTCGGCCCTTCGAGCCAGCACCACCATTCAATGTTATCACGGCTGATCATCCCCAATCAGTACCCCGTTCCTGCCTTCTCCCCATATCCCCTGACTCCGCTATCTTTAAGAGCCCTATCTGGCTCTCTCTTGAGAGTATCCAGAGAATCGGCCTCCACCGCCCTCTGAGGCAGAGAATTCCATAGACTCACCACTCTCTGGGTGAAAAAGTCTTTCCTCGTCTCCGTTCTAAATGGCTTACCCCTTATTCTTAAACTGTGGCCCCTGGTTCTGGACTCCCCCAACATCGGGAACGTGTTTCCTGCCTCTAGCATGTCCAAACTCTTAACAATCTTATATGTGTCAATGAGATCCCCTCTCATCCTTCTAAACTCCAGAGTGTACAAGCCCAGCCGCTCCATTCTCGGTTTAGGCTACAATGTGCTGGCATGATGAGAATTATATGAGAACTGTACACTCTGTATCTTCCCCTTTTCTCTCTCTAATATACTTGAGTTCAGCTGCCGAAGCCGTGCGGGTTTGTAGGTTACTCGGCCCCTCTGTGAATTGCCCCCTTGTGTGTAGGGGGTGGATGAGAAAGTGGGATAACACAGAACTAGTGTGATTGGGTGATCGCTGGTCAGCAGTGACTCAATGGGCCGAAGGGCCTCTAAACTAAAAACCAATCTCACAAACCTCCGGCCAGAATAACGTCCTTACGTTGCTGTCGCATCTTCCGTGGTTAATCCGGCTGATTCCAAACTACCGAGTTGTCTTAGCAGGTTGACAAAAATGCTGGAGAAACTCAGCGGGTGAGGCAGCATCTATGGAGAGAAGGAAATGGGTGACGTTTCGGGTCGAGACCCTTCTTCAGACTGATGTGGGGAGTGGGGGGGGGGGGCAGGAAGAAGAAAGGAAGAGGTGGAGACAGTGGGCTGTGGGAGAGCTGGGAAGGGGAGGGGAAGGAGGGAGAAAGCAGGGACTACCTGAAATTGGAGAAGTCAATGTTCATACCGCTGGGGTGTAAACTACCCAAGCGGAATATGAGGTGCTGCTCCTCCAATTTGCGGTGGGACTCGCTCTGGCCATGGAGGAGGCCCAGGACAGAAAGGTCGGATTGGGAATGGGAGGGGGAGTTGAAGTGCTGAGCCACCGGGAGATCAGGTTGGTTATTGCGGACCGAGCGGAGGTGTTGGGCGAAGCGATCGCCAAGCCTGCGCTTGGTCTCACCGATGTAGAGCAGCTGACACCTAGAGCAGCGGATGCAGTAGATGAGGTTGGAGGAGGTGCAGGTGAACCTCTGCCTCACCTGGAGAGACGGCTTGGGTCCTTGGATGGAGTCGAGGGGGGGAGGTAAAGCGACAAGTGGAGCATTTCTTAAACAAGTCACCTTAGAAACAAGGAACCATTTTAGGTAGCTAAAAGTTGCAGCGCGGTGGCGCAGCGGGTGGAGCTGCTGCCGCACAGCGCCAGAGACCCAGGTTAATCCTAACGGGTGCTGTCTATACGGAGTTTGCACGCTCTCCCCGTGACCGCGTGGGTTTTCTCCGGGTGCTCCGGTTTCCTCCCACATCCCAAAGTCGTGCTGGTTTGTAGGTTAACTGCTTTAGCGCAAGGTAAAGCCAGCAAAGTCCGATTAAAGATAGTCCGAGGGTCTCCAATGAGGTAGATGGGAGGTCAGGACCGCTCTCTAGTTGGTGAGAGGACGGTTCAGTTGCCTGATAACAGCCGGGAAGAAACTGCCCCTGAATCTGGAGGTGTGTGCGTTCGTTTTCACACTTCTGTACCTCTTGCCCGATGGGAGAGGGGAGGAGAGGGAGTGACCGGGGGTGAGACTGGTCCTTGATGATGCTGCTGGCCTTGCCGAGGCAGCGTGAGGTGTGGATGGAGTCGACGGGAGGGAGGTTGGTTTGTGTGTGTGTGTGACGGTCTGGGCTGCGTCCACAATTCTCTGCGATTTCTGGCGGGTCTTGGATGGAGCTGTTCCCAAACCGTGCCGTGATGCATCCCGATAAAATGCTCTCTACGGCACATCTGTAGAGGTTGGGGGGAGCTGTTAGGCACATACTGAGCTTCCTAAAGCCTCCTGAGGATGTAGAGGTGAATCGGCCAGTCATGCAGTGGTGGGATCCTACTGAGTAGTCACAGAGTGATACAGCGTGGAAACAGGCCCTTCGGCCCAACCTGCTACTGCTGACCAACATGTCCCAGCTACCCTACTCCCACCTGCCTGCGTTTGGTCCATGTCCCTCCAAACCTGTCCTATCTATGCACCTGTTTAAATAGACAATAGACAATAGGTGCAGGAGGAGGCCATTCGGCCCTTCGAGCCAGCACCGCCATTCATTGTGATCATGGCTGATCATCCCCAATCAGTACCCCGTTCCTGCCTTCTCCCCATATCTGACTCCACTATCTTTAAGAGCCCTATCTAGCTCTCTCTTGAAAGCATCCAGAGAACCGGCCCCCACCGCCCTCTGAGGCAGAGAATTCCACAGACTCACCACTCTCTGGGTGGAAAAAGTGTTTCCTCGTCTCTGTTCTAAATGGCTTACCCCTTATTCTTAAACTGGGCCATCCCGGGAATTAACCTGGTGAGCCTACGCTGCACTCCCTCAATAGCAAGAATGTCCTTCCTCAAATTAGGGGACCAAAACTGCACACAATACTCCAGGTGTGGTCTCAAATGTTTCTTAACTACCCTTTGAGCGTCCAATTTCCTAGTGGTTGCAACAATGATTCCTCCTCAGAAGTGATGTCAGGAGTAGACTGAGCAGTGAGGAGCATCTTTGGCACGTTGGCCTTCAGCATGCAGCGTATCGAGCACAGAAGGTAGACAAAAGTGCTGGAGAAACTCAGCGGGTGCGACAGCATCTATGGAGCGAAGGAAATAGGCAACGTTTCGGGCCGAAACCCTTCTTCCGACTGATGTAAGGTGGGAGGGAAGAAGAAAGGAAGAGGAGGAGCCCGAGGGCTGGGGGAGAGCTGGGAAGGAGAGGGGACAATAAGGGCTACCGGCAATTGGAGAAGTCAATGTTCATGCCACTGGGGTGTAAACTACCCAAGCGGAATATGAGGCGCTGCTCCTCCAATTTGCGGTGGGACTCACTCTGGCCGTGGAGGAGGCCCAGGACCGAGAGGTTGGATTGGGAATGGGAGGGGGAGTTGAAGTGCTGAGCCACCGGGAGATCAGGTTGGTTATTGCGGACCGAGCGGAGGTGTTGGGCGAAGCGATCGCCAAGCCTGCGCTTGGTCTCACCGATGTAGAGCAGCTGACACCGAGAGCAGCGGATGCAGTAGATGAGGTTGGAGGAGGTGCAGGTGAACCTCTGCCTCACCTGGAAAGAAGGCTTGGGTCCTTGGATGGAGTCGAGGGGGGAGGTAAAGCGACAAGTGGAGCATCTCTTGCGGTTGCAAGGGAAAGTGCCCGGGGAGGGGGTGGTGCGGGTGGGAAGGGCGGTGCTGGCTCAGAGGGCCGAATGGCCTCCTCCTGCACCTATTTTCTATGTTTCTAAGCTGGAAAGGGTGCGGGGAAGATTTACGAGTATGTTGCTAGAACTCGAGGGCCTG
Organism: Okamejei kenojei; assembly: GCA_035221665.1. Classification (NCBI taxonomy): domain Eukaryota; kingdom Metazoa; phylum Chordata; class Chondrichthyes; order Rajiformes; family Rajidae; genus Okamejei; species Okamejei kenojei. The sequence goes on from CM069137.1 coordinate 2,614,412, forward strand.
AGCTACAGGGAGAGCCTGGGCAGGCTGGGACTTTATTCCTTGGAGCACAGAAGGATGTGGGGTGATTCATGGCCTCCTCCTGCACCTACTGTCTGTTGCCTATTGTCATAGGTTCTAGGTGAGGGGGATATATTTAATAGGAACCTGAAGGGCATCTATGGGGAGAAGGCAGGAGAATGGGGTTGAGAGGGAGAGATAGATCAGCCATGATTGAATGGAGTTGAATGGGCCAAATGGCCTAATCCTGCTTCTATCACATATGGATTTCTTCACACGGAAGGTGGTCGGAGTGTGGAACGAGCTGCCAGAGCCCAGAGCAGTTACGTTGAAGCAGGGATTTTCACAACGTTTAAAAGATTATAAAACAAAACTGCAAATTTAACCAAAAATAGACACAAAATGCTGGAGTAACTCAGCGGGTCAGGCAGCATCTGTGGAGAACATGGATAGGTGACGTTTCACAGAGTGCTGGAGTAACTCAGCGGGTCAGGCAGCATCTGTGGAGAACATGGATAGGTGACGTTTCACAGAGTAACGCTGGAGTAACTCAGCGGGTCAGGCAGCATCTGTGGAGAACATGGATAGAGTGGCTGCCTGACCCACTGAGCATTTTGATCTCATCTTTAACATTTGGAAGAGATTTGGAACGGCACCAGAACCACGGGCCACAGTCTTAGAATAAAGGGGAGGTCATTTAAGACTGAGCTGAGAAAAATCTTTTTCACCCAGAGAGTTGTGAATGTGTGGAATTCCCTGCCACAGAGGGAAGTGGAGGCCAAATCATTTAAGAGAGAGTTGGATAGAGCTCTCCGGGCTAGTGGAGCCAAGGGATACGGGGAGAAGGCAGGCACGGGGTACTGATTGTGGACGATCAGCCATGATCACATTGAATGGCAGTGCTGGCTCGAAGGGCCGAATGGCCTCCTCCTGCACCTATTGTCTATGTTGCTATGTCTATGTTTCTATGTACCTGGACAGGAAAGGTTTCGAGGGATGTGGGCAAGTGGGACTAGCTTAGATTGGGAATGCTGGTCGGCATGGACAAGCTGGGCTGAAGGGCCTGTTTCCGGGCTCCGTGACTCTGAATGTCCCCTGGAATATTGGATGTTCTGAAACTGTGGAAGGGCGGGTAAAGTGGGCACAGGACGGACGTTAGTTGGTGCATCTCACACGCATACATGCACACACGCGTGTACATACATGTGGGCAGCACGGTGGTGCAGCGGGTAGAGCCGCTGCCTCGTGGCGCCAGGCTCCCGAGTTCGATCCTGACGACCGGCGCTGTATGTACGGGGCTTCCCGTGGCCCGCGTGGGTTTTCTCCGGGCGCTCCGGTTTCCTCCCGCACTCCAAAGACGTGCGGGTTTGTCGGCTAGCTGGCTCCGGTACAAAAATCGTAAATTGTCCCCCCCCATGGAACTAGCATCCGGGCCGATCGGAGGTCGGTGCGGACTCGCTGGGCCTTAGACCTGCAGGTTTGTCGTTTAATGGGCCCCCTGTAAATTGTCCCGGCGTACGTACGGCGTGATCGCTGGACGGCGCAGGCTCGGCGGGCCGCAGGGCCGGTTTCCGCGCTGTGCCTCCAAACTAAACCAGTGCCGGTTTGGTGGGATGGGCGGGTGGGCCGGGACAGGCAGCATCTCCGGATAGAGAAGGAACTGGTGAGGTTTTCGGGGTGGAGACCAGGGCCGGATTAAGATGAAGAGAGGCCCTAGGCTATTCCACTTGCTAGGCCCCACCCAATCCCCTATGTAAGGCCCCTCCCTCCCAATCAGCCCATCAAGCCCGTAGGTAAATCCGGCCCTGCCGAGGCCCCCCTGGATCTCGAGGCCCCCCTGGATCTCGAGGCCCCCCTAGACCTCGAGGCCCCCCTGGATCTCGAGGCCCCCCTAGATCTCGAGGCCCCCCTGGATCTCGAGGCCCCCCTGGATCTCGAGGCCCCCCTGGATCTTGAGGCCCCCCTGGATCTTGAGGCCCCCCTGGATCTTGAGGCCCCCCGGGATCTCGAGGCCCCCCTGGATCTCGAGGCCCCCCTGGATCTCGAGGCCCCCCTAGATCTCGAGGCTCCCCTGGATCTCGAGGCCCCCTAGATCCTCGAGGCTCCCCTAGATCTCGAGGCCCCCCTAGATCTCGAGGCCCCCCTGGATCTCGAGGCCCCCCTGGATCTCGAGGCCCCCCTGGATCTCGAGGCCCCCCTAGACCTCGAGGCCCCCCTGGATCTCGAGGCCCCCCTGGATCTCGAGGCCCCCCTGGATCTCGAGGCCCCCCTAGACCTCGAGGCCCCATGCTTGCGCTTGTGAAGCTTATACGTAAATCTGGCCTTGGTCGAGACCCTTGACACCAGAGACCCTACAGCGAGCAAGATAGTCCACTCGAAGAAAAAGACGTCATACGGTCATGGGCAGATTCGTGGGTAATTTTCGGCCCCATTTCCGTAACCGGCTTCCGTCTCCGCACCAAAGATCCCGTTATAGCGGAGCAAAGATACTAGCGCGGAGACGGAAGCCGGTTACGGAAACATCCTCGTAAAAATAAAAGTTATTTGGGAAAAACCTTCTCCTCATTTTTGAGAATTTTAATTTATTAACACAAACTGTTCCCCCGCAACGTTGATTACACTGTGAGTAGAGTTGGGTCGGGTCTGGTCAGGTTACGGAAATGGATGAAAAAAAGGTTCCGTTGCGTACCACACGTCAGCCCATTGCATTTGGCGGGAGTGGACCATCTTGCTTGCTGTAGGATCTTGGCTTGACATTTCTCCCCTGCTGTCCGTGCACTCCCCTCCCCTGCTGTCCGCTCCCTGTGGTCTGTGTGTGTGTGTCGTGTCGTGTCGTGTGTGTGGTTCTGTCCTGGTGTTACCCAGCCGCTGTGGCACTGTGAGTGGTGCATGTTCTCGGTTCTCCCGCCTGTGTCGTTCTAGTAAACGTTTTATGATATCTGCTTTCTCTTGTTGCCCCCATGGAAGCGAAGTATTCAGCTCCTGCAGGAGACACAGCTATGGTATGGAAACGCGTTCAGTGTCCCCTCTATAACGCTGGCTGGCTACACGGCGGGGGCTGGGCAGGGCAACAACTTCACATCTCAACACAGTTTAGTCAGAGTCAGACACAGAGTGCTGGAGTAACTCAGCGGGTCAGGCAGCATCTGTGGAGAACATGGATAGGTGACGTTTCACAGAGTGCTGGAGTAACTCAGCGGGTCAGGCAGCATCTGTGGGGAACATGGATAGGTGACGTTTCACAGAGTGCTGGAGTAACTCAGCGGGTCACATAACATCTCTGGAGAAAAGGGATAGGTGACGTTTCGGGTCGAGACCCGTAAGGGTCTCGACCCGAAACGTCACCTATTCCTTTTCTCCAGAGATGCTGCCCGTCTGTGGAGAACGTGGATAGGTGACGTTTCACAGAGTGCTGGAGTAACTCAGTGGGTCCTACATAGGAGATTATTGAGCAAAATTAGAGCACATGGTATTGGGGGTAGAGTGCTGACATGGATAGAGAAGTGGTTGGCAGACAGGAAACAAAGAGTAGGGATCATCGGGTCCCTTTCATAATGGCAGGCAGTGACTAGTGGGGTACCGCAAGGCTCGGAGCTGGGACCGCAGCTAGTTACAATAAACATCAATGATTTGGATGAAGGGATTCAAAGTAACATTAGCAAATTTGCAGATGACACAAAGCTGGGTGGCAGTGTGAACTGTGAGGAGGATGCTATGAGAATGCAGGGTGACTTGGAGAGGTTGGATGAGTGGGCAGATGCATGGCAGATGCAGTTTAATGTGGGTAAATGAGAGGTTATCCACTCTGACAGCAAAAACAGGAAGGCAGATTTCTATCTAAATGGTCTCTTTGGGAAAATGGGAAGTACAACGTGATCTGGGGGTCCTTGTACATCAGTCTATGAAAGTAAGCATGCAGGTACAGCAGGCAGTGAAGAAAGCCAATGGCATGTTGGCCTTTATAACAAGAGGAGTTCTGCAGTTGTACTGAGCCCTAGTGAGACCACACCTGGAGTATTGTGTGCAGTTTTGGTCCCCTAATTTGAGGAAGGACATTCTTGCTATTGAGGGAGTGCAGTGTAGGTTCACCAGGTTAATTCCCGGGATGGCGGGACTGTCATATGCTGAGAGAATGGAGCGGCTGGGCTTGTACGCTCTGGAGTTTAGAAGGATGAGAGGAAATCTTATTGAAATATAAGATTATTAAGGGTTTGGACACGCTAGAGGCAGGAAACATGTTCCCGATGTTGGGGGAGTCCAGAACCAGGGGCCACAGTTTAAGAATAAGGGGTAAGCCATTTAGAACGGAGACGAGGAAACACTTTTTCTCACAGAGAGTTGTGAGTCTGTGGAATTGTCTGCCTCAGAGGGCGGTGGAGGCCGGTTCTCTGGATACTTTCAAGAGAGAGGTACATAAAGATAGCGGAATCAAGGGTTATGGGGAGAAGGCAGGAACGGAGTCCAGATTGTGGATGATTAGCCAAGATCACATCGAATGGCGGTGCTGGCTCGGGCAGAGACCGAGAGACAGAGACAGAGAGACGGAGAGAGAGAGACGGAGAGAGAGAGAGAGAGACGGAGAGAGAGAGAGAGATGGAGAGACAGAGACAGAGACAGAGAGACGGAGAGAGAGAGAGACAGAGAGAGAGACGGAGAGAGAGAGAGACGGAGAGAGAGAGAGAGATGGAGAGACAGAGACAGAGACAGAGAGAGAGAGACAGAGACCTTGATTTTTCACCTTCCTCCATTTTGCATTTGTTTCACCCTCTCTCCTTTCACAAGAAAGACCTGGATAGAGTGGATGTGGAGAGGATGTTTCCACTAGTGGGAGAGACTAGGACCAGAGATCACAGCCTCAGATTAAATGAACGTTCTTTCAGGAAGGAGATGAGGAGGAATTTCTTCATCCAGAGGGCGGTGAATCTGTGGGATTCTTTGCCACAGGCGGCTGTGGAGGCCACAAGTCAGTGGATATTTTTAAGGCAGAGATAGATAGATTCTTGATTAGTGCGGGTGTCAGGGGTTATGGGGAGAAGGCAGGAGAATGGGGTTAGGAGGGAGAGATAGATCAGCCATGATTGAATGGCGGAGTAGACTCGATGGGCCGAATGGCCTAATTCTGCTCCTATCGCCTATGAACTTATTACAATCCCTCCTTTTAATTTGTGTAATTTTGTTTCTTTCCTTCCAGAGTCTTTGTTTATCACTTCCTCAGTTTCTTCCTCTCTTTTATCCTCCCTCCCTCCCTCTCTCCCTTCCTCTCTCCCTCCCTCCCTCCCTCCCTCCCTCCCTCCCTCCCTCGCTCCCTCGCTCCCTCGCTCCCTCGCTCCCTCCATCTCTCCCTCCCTCCATCTCTCCCTCCCTCCCTCCCTCCCTCCCTCTCTCCCTTCCTCTCTCCCTCCCTCCCTCGCTCCCTCGCTCCCTCTCTCCCTCTCTCCCTCTCTCCCTCTCTCCCTCTCTCCCTCTCTCCCTCTCTCCCTCTCTCCCTCTCTCTCCTCCCTCTCTCCCTCCCTCCCTCCACTTCATTCAATCTTGGGTCGGCCATTTAGGACTGAGACGAGGAAACACTTTTCCACCCAGAGAGTTGTGACTCTGTCGAATTCTCTGCCACAGAAGGCGGTGGAGGCCAATTTACTGGATGTTTTCAAGAGAGAGTTAGATTTAGCTCTTAGGGCTAACGAATCAAGGGATCTCGGGGAAAAAGCAGGAACGGGGTACTGTTTGGGGATGATCAGCCGTGATCATATTGAATGTTGGTGCTGGTTCGAAGGGCCGAATGGCCTTCTCCTGATTCTTTTCTTTCAAACCCTTCTTTTCCTCGTTTCCGATCTCCTATCCTTCATTTACTCGATCATTCCTCCGTTCATACCATCCTGCTCCCTCTCCCTTTCTTTCCTACAATTTTAACTGTCTTTCTTTTTCTCCTCTTCCTCCTTTCATTCCTTTCTCCCATCCCGTATTTCTCCTCCATTTTCCTTTCATCTATTTCCGTTATTCACCTTCCTGCTTTATCCACCCTTTCGTTTCCACGATCTATCCTTAAGGTTCTCTATTTCGGTTTACTGTCCCGTGTACTGAGGTACAGTGAAAAGCTTCTGTCGCGTGCTAACCAGTCAGCGGAAAGACAATACACGATTACAATCGATCCCTCCACAGTGTACAGATACAGGATAAAGGGAATAATGTTCAGTGCAAGGTAAAGCCAGCAAAGTCCGATCAAGGACAGTCCGAGGGTCTCCAATGAGGTAGATGGGAGGTCAGGACCGCTCTCTAGTTGGTGAGAGGACGGTTCAGTTGCCTGATAACAGCCGGGAGGAAACTGTCCCTGAATCTGGAGGTGTGTGCGTTCGTTTTCACACTTCTGTACCTCTTGCCCGATAGGAGAGAGGCGAAGAGGGAGTGACCGGGGGTGAGACTGCTCCTTGATTGTGCTGTAGGAAGGAACTGTACATGCCGGTTTACACTGAAGACAGACACAAAATGCTGGCGTAACTCAGCGGGGGCAGGCAACATCTCTGGGGGGTGACGTTTCGGGTCAAGACCCTTCTTAAGAAATGCTACCTCAGTGGTCCAGAGAGAACACGGATAGGTGACGTTTCTCAGTCTGAAGAAGGGTCCCGACCCGAAACGTCACCTATCCATGTTCTCCACAGATGCTGCCTGACCCGCTGAGTTACTCCAGCACTCTGTGTCTCTTTTTGAGGGTAGTGTTGGGTGACCGTGGCTGACAAGGGACGTCAGGGACAGTATAAAAATTAAAGCGAAGAAGTACAAGGTAGCAAAGGTGAGCGGGAAGCAAGAGGATTGGGTAATGTTTAAAGTAACCAAAAAGACAATACGGGGAGAAAAGATGAGGTACGAAGGTAAGCTAGACAAGAATATAAAGCAGGATAGTAAAAGCTTCTTTAGGTATGTGAGGAGGAAAAAATTAGTTAAGGCCAAAGTTGGACCCTTGAAGACTGAAAAAGGTGAATTTATTACAGGGAACAAGGAAATGGCAGATGGGTTGAACAGGTACTTTGGATCTGTCTTCACTAAGGAGGACACAAACAATCTCCAGATGTTCTAGTGGCCAGAGGATCTGGGGTGACGGAGGAACTGAAGGAAATCCACATTAGGCAGGAAATGGTGTTGGATAGACTGATGGGACTGAAGGCTGATAAATCCCCAGGGCCTGATGGTCTGCATCCCAGCGTACTTAAGGAAGTGGCTCTAGAAATCGTGGATGCATTGGTGATAATTTTCTAATGTTCCATAATTTCAGGACCAGTTCCTGTGGATTGGAGGGTAGCTAATGTTATCCCACTTTTTAAGAAAGGCGGAGGGAGAAAACACGGAATTATACACCAGTTAGCCGGACATCGGTGGTGAGGAAGATGCTGGAGTCAAGTATAAAAGATGAGATAGCCGCACATTTGGATAGCAGTAACAGATCGAGTCAGCATGGATTTACGAAGGGGTAAATCATGCTAGACTAATCTTCTGGAATTTTTTGATGTAACTAGGAAAATGGACAAGGGAGAGCCAGTGGATGTAAAAGTGTACCTGGACTTTCAGAAAGCATTTTGATAAGGTCCCACATAGGAGATTAGTGGGCAAAATTAGGGCACATGGTATTGGGGGTAGAGTGCTGACATGGATAGAGAAGTGGTTGGCAGACAGGAAACAAAGAGTAGGGATTAACGGGTCCCTTTCAGAATGGCAGGCAGTGACTAGTGGGGTACTGCAAGGCTCGGTGCTGGGACCGCAGCTATTTACAATATACATCAATGATTGGGATGAAAGGATTCAAAGCGACATTAGCAAATTTGCAGATGACACAAAGCTGGGTGGCAGTGTGAACTGTGAGGAGGATGCTATGAGAATGCAGGGTGACTTGGACAGGTTGGGGGAGTGGGCAGATGCATGGCAGATGCAGTTTAATGTGGATAAATGTGAGGTTATCCACTTTGGTAGCAAAAACAGGAAGGCAGATTACTATCTAAATGGTGTCAAGTTGGGAAAAGGGGAAGTACAACGGGATCTGGGTGGTCCTTGTTCATCAGTCTATGAAAGTAAGCATGCAGGTACAGCAGGCAGTGAAGAAAGCGAATGGCATGTTGGCCTTCATAACAAGAGGAATCGAATATAGGAGCAAAGAGGTCCTTCTGCAGTTGTACAGAGCCCTAGCAAGACCACACCTGGAGTATTGTCAGCAGTTTTGGTCCCCTTATTTGAGGAAGGACATTCTTGCTATTGTGGGAGTGCAGCGTAGGTTCACCAGGTTAATTCCCGGGATGGCGGGACTGTCATATGCTGAGAGAATGGAGCGGCTGGGCTTGTACACTCTGGAGTTTAGAAGAATGAGAGGGGATCTCATTGAAACATATAAGATTGTTAAGGGCTTGGACGCGCTAGAGACAGGAAACATGTTCCCAATGTTGGGGGAGTCCAGAACCAGGAGCCACACAGTTTAAGAATAAGGGGTAAGCCATTTAGAACGGAGATGAGGAAACACTTTTTCACACAGAGAGTGGTGAGTCTGTGGAATTCTCTGCCTCAGAGGTCGGTGGAGGCCGGTGTGAAAAAGTGTTTCCTCGTCTCCGTTCTAAATGGCTTACCCCTTATCCTTAAACTGTGGTCCCTGGTTCTGGACTCCCCCAACATCGGGAACATTCCTGCCTCTAGTGTGTCCAAGCCCTTAACAATCTTATATGTTTCAATAAGATCCCCTCTCATCCTTCTAAATTCCAGAAAATACAAGCCCATTCTCTCAGAATATGACAGTCCTGCCATCCCAGGTGAACCTACGCTGCACTTCCTCAATAGCAAGAATGTCCTTCCTCAAATTAGGGGACCAAAACTGCACCTGTCACCTCCCCTCCCTTCACCCTCCACCCTGCCCACGCTCCAAAGTCGTGGTGGGACCCATGGCCTCCTCAGTCCTGGCAGCTTGTGTTCCCCGACCCCGTCTAACCGGCGCATATTATCCGGACGCATAGCGGCACGGTTTGGGAACAGCTCCATCCAAGACTCGCTGGAAATCGCAGAGAATTGTGGACGCAGCCCAGACCGTCACACACACACACACACACAAACCAACCTCCCTCCCGTCGACTCCATCCACACCTCACGCTGCCTCGGCAAGGCCAGCAGCATCATCAAGGACCAGTCTCACCCCCGGTCACTCCCTCTTCTCCCCTCTCCCATCGGGCAAGAGGTACAGAAGTGTGAAAACGAACGCACACCTCCAGATTCAGGGGCAGTTTCCTCCCGGCTGTTATCAGGCAACTGAACCGTCCTCTCACCAACTAGAGAGCGGTCCTGACCTCCCATCCACCTCATTGGAGACCCTCGGACTATCTTTAATCGGACTTTGCTGGCTTTACCTTGCACTAAACGTTATTCCCTTTATCCTGTATCTCTACACTGGGGACGGCTCGATTGTAATCAGCTATTGACTGGTATAAGAATAAGGAGTAAGCCATTTAGAACGGAGACGAGGAAACACTTTTTCTCACAGAGAATAGTGAGTCTGTGGAATTCTCTGCCTCAGAGGGCGGTGGAGGCCGGTTCTCTGGATACTTTCAAGAGAGAGCTAGATAGGGCTCTTAAAGATAGCGGAGTCAGGGGATATGGGGAGAAGGCAGGAACGGGGTACTGATTGGGGATGATCAGCCATGATCACATTGAATGGCGGTGCTGGCTCGAAGGGTCGAGTGGCCTCCTCCTGCACCTCTTGTCTATTGTCTACAATCGAGCCATCCACAGTGTACAGATACAGGATAAAGCGGATAAGGTTTAGTGCAAGGTAAAGTCCAGTAAAGATTAGACATCTATTGCCGACTGTCTGGATCGCGTGTATTAATCACCTATTCCCGCTGACTGGATAGCACGCAACAAAAAATGTTTACCGCTGCGCCTCGGTACGCGTGAAGACGAACTGAACTCAAACTCAAACTCCAACTCAACTCAAACTCTTACCGTTGCTTCCCGTCCTGCTCCAGACTCGGAAGAATGTGGTGAGGAGGAGGCGTTCGAGCCCAGGAAGGCCGCTCCCTCTGAAGGACATCTGGGTCCTCACAGGCCCATCCAGAGAGCGCCTGCCGGTAGGTCACCGCCAGTCAATTATGGGCACGCTAGAGGCAGGAAACATGTTCCCGATGTTGGGGGTGTCCAGAACCAGGGGCCATACAGTTTAAGGATAAGGAAACGAGTTTTAGAACGGAGACGAGGAAACACTTTCTCACGGAGAGTTGGACTGTCATACGCTGAGAGAATGGAGCGGCTGGGCTTGTACACTCTGCAGTTTAGAAGGATGAGAGGGGATCTTATTGAAACATAAGATTGTTAAGGATTTGGATACGCTAGAGGCAGGAAACATGTAAACACACGGGACATGGCTTCCAGGGTGAAAGCTGAACATCCAGGGATATTCAATATTCAGGAGGGATAGACGAGAGGAAAAGGAGGTCAATGGAAAGGAAGGACATTAGCTTGGAGAATGTGGAATCGGTTATGGGTAGAGCTACAAAACACTAAGGGGCAGAAAACGCTGGTGGGTGTTGTGGTACAGGCACCTGTAGATGGTATTTAGAAATGCTGCGACAAAAGGCAAAACAGTGGGTGACTTCTCTACATATAGATTGGGTTAATCAAATTGGCAGGGGTGCTGAGAGGATTTTTTGGAATGTATGCGGGATAGTTGAGGATATTTTAGACTGGGTTTTTTTTGAGTAATGAGGAAGGGGTAATTAGCCGTCTTGTTGTACGTGCTTGGGCAAGAGTGAGGTTGAGTTCTCCATTAGGAAGAGTGACATTGTTAATTCAGAAACAATGGTTGAACTTAAAGAAAGGTAACTTTGGGGTATGAGACGTCCAAGATTGACTGGCAATTAATTCTAAAAGGGTTGACGGTGGAGGAAGACATTTAAAGACTGCATGGATGAACTAAAAACATTGTTCATCCCAGTTTGGCAAAAGAATAAATCGGGGAAGGTAGTGCATCCTGGATAACAAGGGAAATCAGGGATAGTATCGGGATGATGCGTACAAAGTAGCCAGAAAAAAGCAGCATACCAGAGGACTGGGATTCAGAGACCAGCAGAGGAGGACAAAGGGCTTAATTAGGAAAGGAAAAATAGATTATGAAAGGAAACTGGCAGGGAACATAAAAACTGATGCCAAATGTAGGTCCCTTGCAGTCAGAAACAGGTGAGTTGATCACAAGGATGGCTTGAATAACCTACTTTGGTTCGGGAAGACATGCTGAAATAGCAGGGGACTGTGAAAGGCCAGGTCAGTCTAAATCCCCAGGGCCTAGGCTGCATCCAGAGTACTTAAGGAAGTAGCTCAGTAGTGGATGCATTAGTGATAATCTTTCAAAACTCTTTAGATTCTGGAGTAGTTCCTGAGGATTGGCAGCAAATGTAACCGAAGGGTTAAAGTTAGTCTAACATCGGTAGTCCTAGAGTCAGTTATTAAAGATCAGCACATCATTGGATCAGCATGGATTTACAAAAGTTAAATCATGTCTGACGAATCTTGTGGAATTTTTCGAGGATGTAACTAGTAGCGTGGCTAGCACGGTCCCACATAAGAGATTAGGGGTATCAGTATTGATGTGGATAGAGAACTGGCTGGTCCTTTTCACAATGGCAGGCAGTAACTAGTGGGGTACCGCAGGTCAGTGCTGGGACCCCAGGATCTGGATGAGGGAATTGAAGGCAATATCTCCAAGTTTGCGGATGACACTAAGCTGGGGGGCAGTGTTCGCTGTGAGGAGGATGCTAGGAGACTGCAAGGTGACTTGGATAGGCTGGGTGAGTGGGCAAATGTTTGCAGATGCAGTATAATGTGGATAAATGTGAGGTTATCCACTTTGGTGGCAAAAACAGGAAAAGCAGACTATTATTTAAATGGTGGCGATTAGGAAAAGGGAGATGCAGCGAGACCTAGTCATTTGAAAGTAGGCACAGCAGGCAGTGAAAAAAGCGAATGGTGTTGGCTTTCATAGCAAAAGGATTTGAGTACAGGGAGGTTCTACTTCAGTTGTACAGGGTCAGACCACACCTGGAGTATTGCGTGCCTCCAAATCTGAGGAAGGACATTATTGCCATAGAGGGAGTCACCAGATTTCCTGTGTCAGGACTGTCGAAGAAAGACTGGATAGACTCGGTTTATACTCTCTGGAATTTAGGAGATTAAGAGGGGATCTCATTGTTTGTTTTCACAGCTTAAGGCGCACGGCTATATTTAAGAGTGAGTTGGATGTGGCCCTTGTGGCTAAGGGGATCCAGGTACGGGATACTGAGTTGGATGATCAGCCATGATCATATTGAATGGCCAGGCTCGACTGTGGCCTACTCCTGTGTTTCTATGTTTCTATGTAAACACAGGACAAGGAAACACTTTTTCTCAGAGAGAGTGGTGAGAATTCTCTGCCTCAGAGGGCGGTCCGGTTCTTTGGATACTTTTCTAGAGTTTTTAACATTTAAAAGTATGGAGGGGTATGGTCTGAGTGCAGGTGTGTGGTCGGCACGGACTGGAAGGTGGAATGGTTATTTGGTTATATGGTTTATAAGGTTATAGGGCTCTTAAAGATAGCGGATTCCACAGCCGTGATCACATTGAAATGGCCTCTCCTGCACCTGGTGTCTATCCCCGTGCAGATCGGACGTCCTTAAGACAGGACAGGTTTGGAGGGATGTGGGCAGACCAATTTACAGAAGCGAATTAACCTAAAAACCTGCACGGGAGCGTCTCGGATAAAACCCGCGCAGGTCACGGGGAGAGCGTGCAAACTCCGTACAGACAGCGCCCCTAGTCGGGATTGAACCCGGATCTCAGGCGCGGTGAGGCAGCAACTGTGCCGCTGTACCACCAGCGGGTGGAGTTGCTGCCTCACAGCGCCGGAAACGCAGGTTCGATCCCGGCTACGGGTGCTGCCTGTACGGAGTTTGCACGTTCTGACGTGCTGGTTAATTGGCTTCATCTAACTGTAAATGTCCCCAGTGTGTGTAGGATAATATTAATGTGTGGGGATCGCTGGTCAGTGCGGACTCGGGCCTGGATACAGTGGATGTGGAGAGGATGTTCCCACTCGTGGGAGAGTCAAGGACTAGACTTCACAGCCTTAGATTTAAAGGACGTTCTTCTAGGAAGGCGTTGAGGAGAAATTTCTTCAGTCAGAGGGGGGTGAATCTGTGGGATTCTTTGCCACAGACGGCTGCGGAGGCCACAAGTCAGAGGATATATTTAAGGCAGAGATAAGAGAGATTCTTGATTAGTGCGGGTGTCAGGGGTTATGGGGAGAAGGCAGGAGAATGGGGTTAGGAGAGAGAGATAGATCAGTCATGATTGAATGGCGGAGTAGACTTGATGGGCCGAATGGCCTCATTCTGCTCCTATCACATGATTCGGCCCATCAAGTCCTTCCGTCATTCAATCATGGCTGATCTATCTCTTCCTCCCAACCCCAGGTCCTTCTGCAGTTGTACAGAGCCCTAGTGAGACCGCACCTGGAGTATTGTGTGCCGTTTTGGTCCCCTAATTTGAGGAAGGACATTCTTGCTATTGAGGGAGTGCAGCGTAGGTTCACCAGGTTAATTCCCGGGATGGCGGGACTGTCATATGCTGAGAGAATGGAGCGGCTGGGCTTGTACACTCTGGAGTTTAGAAGGATGAGAGGGAATCTTATTGAAACATATAAAATTGTTAAGGGTTTGGACACGCCAGAGGCAGGAAACATGTTTCCGATGTTGGGGGAGTCCAGAACCAGGGGCCACAGTTTAAGAATAAGGGGTAAGCCATTTAGAACGGAGACGAGGAAACACTTTTTCACACAGAGAGTTGTGAGTCTGTGGAATTCTCTGCCTCAGAGGGCGGTGGAGGCCGGTTCTCTGGATACTTTCAAGAGAGAGCTAGATGGAGCTCTTAAAGAGAGATAAACAGTCAGGGGATATGGGGAGAAGGCAGGAACAGGGTACTGATTGGGGATGATCAGCCATGATCACATTCAGAGCCATCAGACTCTTGAATGCCATGTAACGGGCCGCCACCATTATCTATTTTATCTTTTTATCAATTTTATCCTTCTGTTGTTTTAGTGTTGCATGGGGAGCTAGATGCAACGAAATTTCATTTACTGATGTATTTCTGAATGACAAAGTTTTGATCGATTTATTGAATGGTGGTGCTGGCTGGAAGGGCCGAACGGCCTACTCCTGCACCTATTGTCTATTGAGTCTAATTAATTCAGGTCTTTAAAATGATGAAAGGGATAGACAGAGTTGACGTGGATAAGCTTTTCCCATTGAGGGTAGGGAAGATTCAAACAAGAGGGCATGACATGAGAATTAAGGGACAGAAGTTTAGGGGTAACGTGAGGGGGAACTTCTTTACTCAGAGGGTGGTGGCTGTGTGGAATGAGCTTCCAGCAGAAGTGGTGGAGGCAGGATCGATTTTAACATTTAAGAGCAAAGTGGATAGGTATATGGACGTGAAGGGAATGGAGGGGTATGGTCTGAGTGCAGGTAGATGGGACTAGGGGAAAACAAATGGTCGGCACGGACTGGAAGGGCCGAGAGGGCCTGTTTCCGTGCTGTAATTGTTATATGGTTATATGGTTAACTGTGAGTTAACTCTCTCTGACTGTCTTCTCTCTTCTTCCCGTTGAGGAGAGCTGGAGTGTCTCACGGACTCGACGTCGGAGAGCACCCTGTCCTCGCTGCGCACGGCCCCCGAGCTGCCCCTGCCCCCCGAGCAGGCCGGAACGGGGGGCCAGAGATCACCGGCGTGGAGCTGGAGCGGAGCGGCAGCAGTGGAGGAAGAGGAGGAGGAGGGGGAGGAGCAGGAAGGGAGCGCTGCCGCCGCCGTGGGAGCGGGCGGAGCGGCGGTCCAGTCGCCAAGGCAAGGGGGGACGCCGGCCCCCGGCTACGCGCAAGTCAGACACCTGGGCGTGGAGCCCTTGGTCAGGGCTTCCAACTCTAACCTGACCTGTAGTAGCTCTGGGTCAGAAGGCAGCCTGTCTGTGGTTAGCGATGCCTATGGCAGCATGTTCAGCCTGTATAGAGGCAGACCCTTCTTTATACCCGTGTAAGTACAAACGCTCCTCACCCCTCTCCCCAGCCCCAAACCTCACCTGGAAAACAACATCTTTTGTTTTGGACTAGTGCCTTCCGTTTTCATTAGCCACCTCCCCCCCCCCCCCCCATCAAATTTGGTTTTGCAACTATTTCAACCATCCCCCCATTTTAATTCCTTTTCTCGTTGCTTAGTTTTTTAGTTGCATTGATCACCCAAAGAACTTGCCTGGATAGAGTGGATGTGGAGAGGATGTTTCCACTAGAGGGAGAGTCTAGGACCAGAGGGCACAGCCTCAGAATTAAAGGACGTTCTTTTAGGAAGGAGATGAGGAGGAATTTCTTTAGTCAGAGGGCGGTGAATCTGTGGGATGCTTTGCCACAGACGGCTGTGGAGGCCACAAGTCAGTGGATATTTTTAAGGCAGAGATAGATAGATTCTTGATTAGTGCGGGTGTCAGGGGTTATGGGGAGAATGGGGTTAAGAGGGGGAGATAGATCAGCCATGATTGAATGGCGGAGTAGACTTGATGGGCCGAATGGTCATAATTCCTATCAATTATGAGCTTATGGAAAAGTACCTGAGCAAAAGTATGGGAGGAATAACGGAATAACAGAGACCCGGGTCCCATCCTGACTACGGGTGCTGTCTGTACGGAGTTTGTACGTTCTCACCGTGACCTGCGTGGAGATCTCCGGGTGCTCCGGTTTCCTCCCACACTCCAAAGACGTGCAGGTTTGTAGGTTAATCGGCTTTGGTGAACATTGTAAATTGTCCCTAGTGGGTGTAAGATAGTGTTAGTGTGCGGGGATCGCTGGTCGGTGCGGACTCAGTGGGCCGAAGGGCTGTTTCTGCGCTGTGTCTCCAAACTAATTGATTCCTGGTTGACCTAGGGTGAGAGTGGAGTGTTTTGGTGATCAATGCTCCATACATCCATGTTTTTGGTTACCTCTATCTGTTGAACATCACAGGCCTTCAGACCCTCACTACTACATGGCTGACCTCTAACCCGACCCCAGCGTGCTCGCTAACCCGACATCGGCGACCTCTCTAACTAGGGTTGCCAACTGTCCCGTATTAGCCGGGACATCCCGTACACTGGCATATAAATTGGTTTGTCCCGTACGGGGCCGCCCGTGTCCCATATTTGACCGCTACTACTCGGGTCGAGGGGACTGTCGGGTCGTCCGGCTCCGCCTCACCCGTCCCGACGTAGTGCAGCCCATGGAGTGCAGCAGCAGCAGCAGCGCCTCCCTCGCCCGTGGCCCCGTCGGTCGTTCGGTCGGCAGCCCAGCCAGCTGTCAGTCCGACCTTCGGATCTTCGCTTACCGCCGACACAACCACCGCCCCTCCTTCTCACGGCCGATCATCGGTTCACGAGTTGGACGGGGCGCCGGACTTTGCGCGCGGCCCCGGGGCCAAAACTCCTCAGCTGGCCCGCCGGCTGGGCTTTGTGTGCAGTCCAGCACCCGGGGCCGACTCATCATTCACCCAGACACGGCCCAGTCGGTCAACGAGTTGCCGTCGGGAATGTGTCCCGTATTTTGACCTTTTGTCCCTTATTTGGGAGTGAGAAAGTTGGCAACCCTATCTCTAACCCAACCCCCGGTGACCTCTGTAACCCGACCCGGTGACCTCTGTAACCTGATCCCCCGGTGACCTCTCTAACCCAACCCCCCGGTGACCTCTGTAACCCGACCCGGTGACCTCTGTAACCCGACCCGGTGACCACTGTAACCCGACCCGGCGACCTCTCTAACCCGAACCCCCGGTGACCTCTCTAACCCAACCCCCGGTGACCTCTCTAACCCGAACCCCCCGGTGACCTCTGTAACCCGACCTGTGACCTCTGTAACCCGACCCGGTGACCTCTGTAACCCGACCCGGTGACCTCTGTAACCCGACCCGGTGACCTCTCTAACCCAACCCCGGTAACCTCTCTAACCCAACCCCCGGTGACCTCTCTAACCCAACCCCGGTGACCTCTCTAACCCAAACCCCCGGTGACCTCTCTAACACGACCCCCCGGTGACCTCTCTAACCCGACCCCCCGGTGACCCCTCTAACCCGACCTCACTAACATGGCGGCCGCAACGCGCACACGTCTGACCTCACTAGCCCGACCCCTGGTGACCTGGCCAGCCCGACCTCACTAACATGGTACCCCCCCCCCCACGCCGCTCATCGTTCTTCACTGATGTGCCACAATCCACATTCCCCGCATTCTGGGTCCCGTAACCGAGTCAGAGACATCCCACCACCGACCTGGGACCGAAGAAGGGTCTCGACCCGAAACGTCGCCCGTTCCTTCTCTCCGGAGACGCTGCCTGTCCCGCTGAGTTACTCCAGCGTTTTGTGTCTATCTTCGTGTAAACCGGCATCTGCAGTTCCTTCCTGCACATTTGCCTGCGTTTAGCCCAAATCCACAGATGCTCCAAATGCATCCTGACCAGAGTCCTATAAAGTTGCCTCAAGACTTCCTGACTTGTACTCAATGCCCCTGATTGATGAAGGCAACAATCCATACACCATCTCCGCTTCCCTACCCAGTTATAGAGTCTTATAGGCAAACACAACTCGACCAAACCGAAACAAACCGAACTCGGCCCGGCAGCAGGGTGAGGCAGCGGTAGAGTTGAACCTCACGGCGCCGGAGACCCGGGTTCAACCCCGACTACGGGCGCTGTCTGCACCGAGTTTGTACCTTCTACCCGTGACCTGCGTGGGATTTCTCCGAGATCTTCGGTTTCCTCCCACGCTCCTAAGATGTGCAGGTTTGGAGGTTAATTGGCTTGGTATAAATGTAAAAATTGTCCCTGGTGTGTGTAGGATAGTGTTAATGTGCAGGGATCGCTGGTCGGCACGGACTCGGAGGGCCGAAGGGCCTGTTTCCGTGCTGTATCTCTAAACTAAACTAAACCGTCCTCTCACCAACCAGAGAGCGGTCCTGTCCTCCCATCTACCTCACTGGAGACCCTCGGACTATCCTTGATCGGACTTACCGTGAACTAAACGTTATTCCCTTATCCTGTATCTGTACACTGGGGACGGCTCGATTGTAATCGTGTATTGTCTTCCCGCTGACTGGTCAGCACGCAACAGAAGCTCTTCACTGTACCTCGGTACACGGGACAATAAACTAACCTGAACTGAACACAATGTCCAAGCTCAAATTCTCTCCGTCATCCACAGGTGTCCAACAATAGACAATAGGTGCAGGAGGAGGCCATTCGGCCCCTTCGAGCCAGCACCGCCATTCAATGTGATCATGGCTGATCATCCCCAATCAGTACCCCGTTCCTGCCTTCTCCCCATATCCCCTGACTCCGCTATCTTTCAGAGCCCTATCTAGCTCTCTCTTGAAAGTATCCAGAGAACCGGCCTCCACCGCCCTGTGACTCACAACTCTCTGTGAGAAAAAGTGTTTCCTCGTCTCCGTTCTAAATGGCTTACCCCTTATTCTTAAACTGTGGCCCCTGGTTCTGGGCTCCCCCAACATCGGGAACATGTTTCCTGCCTCTAGTGTGTCCAAGCCCTTAACAATCTTAGATGTTTCAATGAGATCCCCTCTCATCCTTCTAAACTCCAGAGTGTACAAGCCCAGCCGCTCCATTCTCTCAGCGTATGACAGTCCCGCCATCCCGGGAATTAACCTGGTGAACCTACGCTGCACTCCCTCAATAGCAAGAATGTCCTTCCTCAAATTAGGGGACCAAAACTGCACACAATACTCCAGGTGTGGTCTCACTAGGGCTCTGTACAACTGCAGAAGGACCTCTTTGCTCCTATATTCAATTCCTCTTGTTATAAAGGCCAACATGCCATTGGCTTTCTCCACTGCCTGCTGTACCTGCATGCTTACTTTCATAGACTGATGTACAAGGACCCCCAGATCCCGTTGTACTTCCCCTTTTCCCAACTTGACGCCATTTAGATAGTAATCTGCCTTCCTGTTTTTGCTACCAAAGTGGATAACCTCACATTTATCCGCATTAAACTGCATCTGCCATGCATCTGCCCCCTCACCCAACCTCACCAAGTCACCCTGCATTCTCATAGCATCCTCCTCACAGTTCACACTGCCACCCAGCTTTGTGTCATCTGCAAATTTGCTAATCAGTAGCCAGTTCCTGCCTTCTCCCCTCACCTCCATGTGACACATCAGTGGAGACGCCAGGAGGCTCTGGGATTACTCCCCGTGTGATTGTCTGTCTGTCTCTCCTCTGTGACAGGGAGCTGCGTGAAGAATCGCCGGCCAAGGTACGCCGCGACCCGTACCCGCCGGACCCCTCGCCTCCGCGGTGGGACCCCATCATGGCTCAGAGGGCCCCGTTCCCCGCCAGCCTGAAAGCCAGGCCGCTCAGCCCCAAGGCCCAGCGGGCGGCGGGGGGGGGGGGGCTGGTTGAGGCGACCACCCCGTTGACTCCGCGACGCAAGCTGAGCACGCCGGCGGTCTACAGCGACACGGTGCCGGCCGAGTTCCAGGACAAGCCCAAGGCGGAGGGCGGCGAGCCCTCGCTGGAGCCGGGCCCACCGCGGAGGGACAGCTCCGGCAGCCTCTCCCCCTACCGCGGCTCCAAGGTCTTTGACCGGGTGAGGTACTTGGAGACCTTCCCCGAGCGGCGTCGCAGCTTTGACCTGTCGGACGGCCAGGCCTGGCCGGGCTTCCGGAAGTCACGCTCCTTCGACCAGGCCGACACACGCCAGGCCCGACGCCGCCGCACCTCCTTCTCCGAC